>JABXWE010002805.1:0-53707 GCA_014611495.1 Limonius californicus | reverse complement strand
ATTTTCGTGGATAATTTTCGTGAAACCATTGCCTAACTCTAGCAGCGTAGTGACTTGGAGCTCCGTCTTGTTGCATCCACATATCCCGACGAACTTGCAAAGGAACATCTTCTAATAAAGGTGGAAGGTCGTTATTTAAGAAATTTAAGTAGTTCTCAGCATTTAATCGGTTAGGTAGTACAAAAGGCCCAAGGAGTTTATTATCTACGATTCCTGCCCAAACATTCACTGAAAACCGAACTTGATAATTTCCGTGGTGCAGAGCATGAGGATTTTCATGTGCCCAGATATGTTGGTTGTGAGAGTTAAAGATGCCATTTCTCGTAAATGTCGCTTCGTCTGTCCACAGAATGTTGTTTACAAATCTTGCATTTCATCTATGTTTTTCTAATAACCAATCGCAAAAGCTAACACGTTTTTCGTAATCTTCCTCTAATAAATGCTGCACTCTTACTTTATGGAACGGATAAAGTAGATCTTCGTTCAAGATGTTATAAACGGTGGTCTTGGAGGCACCAACAACTCTAGAAAGAGCACGCACGCTAGTACCCGGATCATCTGTTACAAGTTCCAGTACCTCCTCTTCTAAATTTCCGTTTCTAACATATCTTGGTCGGCCTCTATCAGCATTGGGAGCAGGACGGATATTTCCTGTTTCTCTAAGCCTTTGATTTGTAGCCCGAATTACCACATGGCTGGGATGTCTCCTATTCGGAAAACGCTCGGCGTAAATCCTAGCAGCTTGATTGCAGTTTCCGTGGCACTCCCCAAGAACCCAAATCATGTCAACGTACTCGTTTGTGTCGTACTCCATAGGAAATAAATGCAAATAACCCAATAACAAAACAGGAACCAAAGCAACAAAATGAATGAAAGCAACAAAGTGAATGAATACAGAAAAACGCAAATAAACTCACAACGAACCAGGAACTGAAGGAAAATGACAATGGAAACGTCCCGATAAGTAAATCAAAGATTTTGACAAATGTCGAAAAACAAATTTTCTACTTTTCATCACAATACCATGGCCTTGCACTGTTGTCAAATGTAGTATTTACGAAATTTATCATTTTTAACAGTACTTCCAGAAGAGCAACTAGAGCGTCAACTCAATATTAATCTTTACATAATCAAGTGGCAGTCAGTCACTTATCGGCAGATACGTGCAACATTAAAGTTCTCGTTATTGTTTCCATGAAATTCTGTTTTAAAGATATGAACTTTAACACTCTCGTACAAGAAAACTAAGCTTCAAATACCTACTTTTTTTTGAAGATTTGTATTAAGCATTCATAAAGGAAAAATTCTACCTGAAGCTTTTAAGGCATTTAAAGGACACCCTGTATATATAGCCCTACCGAAACCATTACACTCGGGAGTTACTATATAATTGCCACTTTCTATCAAATGTCTTAACAAAGGCGTGAAAGAGCTACAATTCTCATCGACTGCAAAACATTGCAACTGTATTTCTTTATTTAACGAGAATCTGATTACGTCTCACATAAAAAAAGTGGAAGAACTACAGTGACATATTTTTTAAACTACAGTTACTTTTTTGGTTGTTTAATTAATTTGTTTAGGGATGTTCGCTCGACTCTCATACCAAATATCATCATGCATAAGAACTAAAATTTGTATTTGCTTGTGCTTGTTGGTTCTAGCAAACATCCCTTGTGCTTGACACTCTGTCAGTTTTCAGAACTAGATACTTTCATGTGACCTGAAAAATATTCTGATAATATGCTTTGCATTTGGGATATTATGTATGAATGCAGTGCCGGCTCCACACGGTAAGCAAAGGATGCGTCTCATCGGGGCGTCATACGCGAAGGGCGCCGAAATTACCTTGCGGAACGCTGTTTTATAGTTTCCAGTGAAAATATATTGTGTCAATAAATTCACTAAGGGCGCCGAAATAATCTTTGCATCGGGGCGCCATAGCCCCTAGGGCCGGCACTGTATGAATATCACTAATTTCAACGTTGTTTTGGTATTTTTAATAGGGAAATATATTGTGCAGTTTTGCTTTATCGTTGTTATGTTTTTTCAACGATAAATTAAGGAACAACAACAGCATGCTGTTGTTTTGGCTTGGGCGGTTTGTAATTTTGCTTAATTACCAATATACGATATACAATAAAATTGCGAAGACGGAACAGGCAATGAAATGCCTACCCCGTGAAGTGAAGAAGAAGACAATATACACATGTGATACAAATCATTTCATGTATACATCCATCTTTAATACAAACTAATACTTGATATATTAGTCATTACAAAAATTAAAAATTGTTCAATGTGATATCGGATTAATCAGACATTGAATTAGTCAGATAATTGACTAGTCAAGTAATCGATTGTTCTAAAGAAAATATTAATTAATATAAATAAGTCCGATTATTCCATTAGTATGCACAGCGCTACTCATGGGTTGTTTCGGTTATTTGAATGAGCATTGATAATAATAAATGGAAACCTACATTTTTTATGATGAGCCCAAAATCATACCACTTTATCTAGATAACAGATAAATTTTGTTTTTTTTAGAAGTTTCAGACTTTTTATTACCATACAGTAGTTTTAGAAAATTCTGCATTTCTTTAATTGATGGAAACGATATAAAAGAATAGCTTTTATATCATTTCACAATATATCGTACGTTGTAACGAAATAATTGCAATTATCCTACAAGAATAAGGGAACTAGGATTGGGTGCAATAGATAATCGATAATTAATGATAATTCTAATAATGAATTAATGGAATAGTCGATAAGTGTCGTAAAAAAATACACGAACGAGTTGACATTTTCATTAACTGTAAATTATTGCGATTTTTTCTTAATTTATCGAGAATCCCCTTCACTGCTCACTTAAGAGATGTGGACGACCTATAGCAACATAGTCAAGGTGTACAATGGGCCAAATGTGGCCTAAGTGCATAGAGATGCTTGGAAAGCCGCGTCCTAGATCTCGCTCTTTCAAATCATCATCATCATCATCAACTTCAACATATTTTTTAACAATGGTTACTCGATTTCTAACAATCAAATTAATTTGTTCTAGGTTGTTTGGTCTATTTTTCTACGAAATACTATTGTGCGGGCAAACTGAAATTCTTTCTTGCTTGTGTTACATAGTTCTAGCAAACTTCCTTGGTGCTTAGCACTTCAGGAGTTTTCAGTAGGTAACTAAATTTTATGAGACAGAGTGCAAAAGGTTTTTGTAATATGGCTCGCATTTAGAATATTATGTATCAATATATCCCTAATTTCAACATTGTTTTCGCGTCTTTAGTAGAGAAACATAGGTACTGTGCATTCTTTCTTTATTGTTGTACGCTTCTTTAACGAAAAAGTGAGAAAAAACATCATACAGCATGATGTTGTTTCTTTGGCTTGGGCAGTTTGCAATTTTGCTTAATTGCCAATACGCACTGATCAAAATTATCTCATGTAAAAATCGAATTTTTGATGTATTAATCATTAACCAGTGAAAAATAGATTTTTCGGATAATCGATTAATCGGGTAACCGAGTGATCAAATAAGCGATTGTTTGAAAGAAATTATCGAAAGTCCGATTAATCAATTAATGACTACCATAGTCATGGGCTGTTTTAAACTATAGCGAAATATTAAGTTATAGCTGAAAAGTTTGAGACAATGGTTTGGGGTAACATCAATTGAACTATTTCGAGCAGCAGCCAACAAAGTAACCATAGTGATGATGATAGCCAACATCCGCTAGCGGATATGGCACCCAGAAGAAGAAGAACTAAAGTACTGTCTGTCAAAAAATTTGGATTTCAGGCTTTATCAAATAATTTTTATCTACGTTTTTATTTAAAGAATTACTATTTTCTTATGATGTGACTGTAGAAGCCACATCTTTTAATACCTTTTGACGCAGCTAAATTTTTTTAAAGTGTCACTATTCAGAAAAAAATGTGTATGACGTCATACCTACAATTTATGTTCCAAAAATTATAAATCCTAATTGTGGAGGAATGATTAGATAAGAAATATTATTCATAGAAATATTTTTAAATTTGAACGCTCCAATGTCAGTGTCCACTATGTATTTATTTGCCCTAGCTATAGGTAGCTTTGCTAAAGTACTAAATATTTCATTGACAATCTTTTTGTCCTATTGCTGGACATCGGCCTCTTCTCTTCAACATGTTTCTCCTCAGCGCTAGTAGAAACACGGGGTACCTAAAGTATAAAGTCGAATTCGAACGACAGAAATTTCAGAGAAGGTTTTTAGAATTAAGATCCCACGGTTGCAAGCCGGATTGGGAAATTGTGTGTGGTGATTTTTATAAATCTGCTAGTAACGCTTAGATTTCGAACCCAAGCCAGAATCGACGTTTTACTCAGAAAGCGAGCGCTCTACCAACTGAGCTACCACTACACTAAATATTTATAAAAATTTAATATTTAATTTATATGTTTGTGTACAGCAGTTTTGTGAAGGTTATCAGGTTTGTTTATGCACTATATGGGGCAAACCAGTTTAGTTGCATTTGATAGGATCCTAACTGCCGAATGGAAGAAATATAATTCTGGAAGCGTATTCAATGGAATTCCTTGAACTGCTGCATTCCTGTTAAGAGGTGTAGTGGTTTCACGGATTAATATAGATAACAACTATACGATTCGTAATGCATGAGTAATCAGGCGCTGTATGAACGACTGCTGTAAAATCTATGTCTGATTCTCGTGGTATAGTTAGTAACACCATCTTGCTTAAACCCCTCTCTAATTTGGAATAAAACAGCCATCATAATTTTCGGATATAAATTGAATTCTATCTATACCGATTATCGGTTGGTTTGACCAGTGAATATTTTACTAAAAATATTCAATGGTTTGACTTAATGATTTTGTATCTTATATTATTAAAACAATTTGTTGTTGTTAAAATGCAGTTTCGTTTAAGCGGAAAGGTAAACTATAAATCATGAACATTTTACAGAAAACTACAACTCACCATTTAATTTAAGATCATATAATTAAGGCATCTTAATTTTATTTTGAAGGTTATTTTGAAGGTAGGTGGATAATTTTTGTATATTATTTTTGCCTATGAAAAAGGATGAGCGATCTTCTTATGATGCTAAAACTCTTCTGTTTTGCGTACATATGTTTTTAAAACATCTTTTATATAACAATACATTAATAGCACGTGTACTTGTTGTTATTTTCGTGTCTTGAACCCACCCTGAGAATTTAAGGCTGTATGAGTCACTATTATACATATCTAGTTAAAAACTTTTACCACAAGTAAAAGTGGCAAACAATTACAAGTAGTTCTTTAGTAGGGGTAGGTATAAGGCTTCGATCGTCATTTTCGTATCTAAAAATATTCAATGTCTATATCTACCGTCCTCTTAGTATTTAGTCTTGAAGAATTAATTAATTATATTTGTGAGTTTGTGGTTATTATTTGAGTAATCACAATCTACTAAAAACGGTTGTAATTAGAAACACGCACTGCTGAAAGTGACGAAGTTTAGAGACTAAAGAAGTAAAAATGTCGAAGATACAAAGATTTGTTGTTCAGAAATTTTTAACCCGATCTATAAAAATTATTTACAGATTATGGAAAAATAATTAAATAATTCTAATATGTTAGATCCTGTCCCCTATATTGAAGTTTATGTGTTGAAACAGATATTAATAAAAGTTATAAATAACGCCACAATCACAAATAAACCTATTTCTTCTATTTGAAGTAATAAATTATTTTTTAATTAAACTACTCAAAAATGAATAGGGATATTGTAATATAAAACATATATGTTTGTATTTGGCGGCTAATGAGCGTCTTTTATTGATAATTAGAGCAAACGGCAATTTTTGATGTTAAAAAACAAAAAACAATCGAATCTAGTTGCAATAATTGTATAACCGTATCACTATCAAGTCGAGTTTGTGTGTTTGATTGAATAATCTTTCCTGTCTTAAGATCTTTTTCGTTCTTTGTTATTTTATTCATGTGTTACATTTGTGTTCTTAATAATAAACAACAATGCAGAAAAACCATTTAACAATAGAACAACGAAATTTAGCCGTTGCTATGCACCAAAGAGGAGATCGCTAGGTCGACATTGCTGATATGTTAGGAACAACGCAGAGCGTAATTTCACGCCCCTTTTCGCGCCTTAGAGAAAGGTCTGGATGTGGATCTTTTCGCATCACAATACCTCGTGAGGATCGACTTCTGGTAATTTATGCAAGAATGCACCCCTTTTTAGCTAATCGACATCTACAGCAAGTGCTCCAGAATGCCACAGGAAATCGAGTCTCCGACCAAACTGTGAGAAATCGATTGTATAAGGTAGGCCTTAAGTCATATCGCCCCCTGAGATGTCCTGCAAGAACTGTGGTTTAATGAAGACACCGGGTGGAATGGCCAAGACGTATGCTTCAAGAAGCGAATGATATACTGTTTTCGGACGAGTCAATGATAGTCGACGTCAAAGAGTATATCGTAGTGCCGGACATCGTACCTTACCTCAGTATACCCAACCAATCGTTGCCTTTGGTGGTGGTGGTCTTATGGTATGGGCTGGAATTTCTTTAGGGTGGCCTACTGACCTCCATATCTTTAATGGTACACTCATGGGCCAACGTTATGCCCAAGAGATCATTATGGACCATGTTCTGAACCGTTGCAACGCTGTTGGACGGGAATATTTTGATTTTCTTGACGGAGATGCTTCGAGATGAGGAAATAAACCCTCTTACTCTTCCTCCGCTATTTTTAGAGGCCTCAACCTTTTACAGAGACTGTTGGATCATCAAATCCAAGACCCACTACTGTGGAACAGCTGAGGGATGTATTGCCGGTACTGTGGCATCAAATTCCACAAGAATATATTGATAATTACATTGAGCGTATGACAGCAAGGTTCGTAGAAGCTATTACTGCCAGAGGGGGTACCACGCGGTAGTAGAATTTAATAAATTTAAGTTAAGTGAAAGGAGACCATAATGATCATTTTCATTATAATATTGTTAAATTTCTTCTTTAAACGTACCTTTATTGTAATTTTCATGTTCATTATTAAAAAGACGTTACATTTTGTTGTTTTGGTAGTTTTTTATTATTAGGTAATGGTAATGGTGTTGCCTTCAAGTGTTGTCTTACACTGCAATATCCCTATTCATGTTTCAGTAGTTTAGATTCTTGTTAATATTTCAAAAACTGAATATTTTCCATCACCATCAACTTTTGCTCATCTATGAAATGTGGATAAATCAATAGCAGCAGCGTAATTTCTGTGGATCCTACACCCTTAATCCATACACGTCTCTCTAAATTTTTATGGTTACACAATGTCTTATACAAATGAAATTTGAAACGTCGAAAATGATGCATCATGCGAAAAATCAGGGAACTATTTTTCATTCTGCAGTAGGTACAGTCCCTTTAGTACCGCAGGAGAACTTGAGGACAATCGATATTATAAATAATCTTGTGTTAATTAATTATGCGTTTAGTTTGTGGATAAGTTTTCTTTAATATAGATGAAGACATGTATTTGTCTATACGTAAGAAAAATTAAAAAGGAAACGCTACTTGCATATGTGCTCGTTAAGGTATCAATGAAACAAAAAATTTGTTTCTACTTTACTTATAATTTACACATGCAGTATTATAGATGTCAAAGTTTTAAATGGCAAAAGAGCCGAGTGATACGTATTTTGAAAGCTCTCTTCCTTCTGCCACGCTTGTTTTGTCAAAAACAAACTTAAACTTTCAACAAAAACCGCTAAGGCCTGAAGAAAGGTTAATGGTAAACCACTGACCTTCATGGCAGTTAATTGTAACGTATCCGATCTGTTTTGTAATGTTTGCTATTTTCTGTTAATTTAATTCTTAATTCCTTAAATTATTATGGGAAAACTGTAACATTTACCATTTCGCCCTTTTAAATATAATTAAATATATTAAATTATTCAGTAACCCGTTGGAAAGTATACGTTGCACCATATCCCTTAAATTTACGTAATTTGGGTAAAATGTTTATTCGTTCAAATTACAATGTTTCAAGCGTTCGGTATATGACAAAAATTGCTGGAAAAATGTCAGCAGCGACAGTAGTTTTATTATTTACAGGATATTAAAGAAACATACGGAACACTTAGTTTTCCTTTCTATATTTTGCAAACGGTTTTAAGATAACGATTTGTTTAAAATGAATGACTGCCACAAGTATTTCAATGGGAGTTTTACAAACATCTATCTTCTGTAACAGTATCTTGTTTGTATTCCGATAAGATAGTGTTTGTGCTCAATATTTTATATACTTCCAGTTCAGAATTACATAATATTAAATAATTATAAGTAGCACTTCGTGCAGAGTGTACCTAGTTCAAAAATAACTGTATTTTAGCTTTATAAAACTACGCTTATATTCCGTAAAAAATTGTAACCCTCATAAAACTTTTCCCATAAATACAGCGAATTTACCTTCCCCCTGGATATAAGTACTATCTTTCCAACCGATAAGATCATAAGTAAGTGTAGTTAGAAATCGAGTTTATTTCATATATAATTAACTCAGCCGACAAAACTGAAATGTTCACTTGAATTGAATCAGATTTTCAATACTGAATCATATATACACGGTAAATTCAAACTAGCCTCAATCATTCACAATCACACTGTGTATGCTCGATTAAATCATATGAACAAGTAGAGGTATTGAACTTTTTACACTATTAGAGGCGTGCATCGGAGGGCATGTGTAGCCATCGGTCCCAGTTTTCATTCAAACATCTTTGACAATCGTAAACCACTTCTCTTCTCTGTTTGATGGGTTAGGCTAGCCTCCTGCTCGGCATACGTGCAAAAAGAACTCACAGAATCTACTCAATTGAGGCCAATTAACAGGCGATTAGCCTACACAGAAGAAGAAGAAGAAGAAGAAGATTATTGGAGTATGGAAGCAATGTAGCATGCCAATTTTAGCCGAATTTAAGTAAAATAGAATGATGCATAACTTGCACATTAAAAACAGGTATGTAAAAGGTTACGAAACCATGTGTCAACCTGAATTAAGTAACAGGCAATTTATAAAGAAGGCAAAATATGCTGTTTGTGGCTTCTGTTTTGATTTGTAGCGTTTTAAATCGAAGAATTTGCGCTCTATCAATATGCGCCAGTGTGGTCCAGTGGTTAGAGCACTGGGCTCCGGTGCGGCAGGTCGGAAGTTCAAACCTCCGACTCGATGCCTGGCGGGCGGCCTAACCAGTCGCTTTAAGTAATCGGGTACCTGTGTTCTAATGCACAAGGGGTAACAATGCTGTTGTCTTCTGTGTGATGCTGCCACATTACCACGTATCATTAATTTAGCACGCGACAACCGCAGGCCAAACCCATTCATGGGGCCTCACCATTATTACTCTATCAATTTATAGGTCATATTTATATTTCAAAAGTAATATTTGCACAAAAAATCAGTTTAATATACAGGGTGATTGTAAACACGCGTGGAAAACTTTAACCACATATAGCTGAGATTATTTAACTCATAAATCATCTTATACATTTATTTTAAATTTGGCCTTGTTACGCGCATAACGGGCTTCACAGTTTTTTTTATGTCAATTCACTACAATTTAAATAACTTTCTTGTTTCTTGTGCCATTTTGATAAACTCCGTCGTTTTCGAAAGCCAACAGTCCAACCTTAATTACCAATGAACACAAATGTACAATTTGCTGCGAAAAGTGGATGAAATATAACCCAGAAGAGAAAATTTTTGTTTTAAAATTAGGTGTTTATTTAAATTATTTCTATGCGTTTGTTAGATAACTCTTAAAAATGAAAATTTTCGAAAAAACTATAGTGACCTGTTTTTTGTAAATCAGAATACTAATTGAAGAGCTGTAAAAAAATTAGGTTAACAATCTATATTCAAGATATATCCTAATTTACACATTTTTTAACCAACTTTACACTTCTGGGTCAGATTTAATCTACAGTTCATACTGAGCTGTGCATTTGTTTTGACTGCAAATAAAGCTTGGACTGTTAGGATTCCAAAATAATGAAGCTTATCACAATCGAACAAGAAACAAAAAAGTTTTATACGTTTTAATGAAGAAATCTAAAGAATTTTGAAGTCGCATATCTCAGCCACGGTGCCCAGTTTGAAATAAATTTACTAGGTTATTTTAGGGGTGCGGCCTCGGCGGAGTAGTGCGGATACGCACTGCCACTCGAGGCCACAGCGAAATGTAGTCGATCGGCTGGGGCGTTGGAATCCCAGCTGGGGCGACCGCATTTCGCTTAGTTAAGTTTAGGGTGCATGCTGCATGAATGTTTAGTGTGTTCCGGGGGGGGGGGGGGGGGATAGATCCTCGTAATGAATGAGAGAAAAATAATACAGGTGATTTTAGGGGTTAAATAACTTCAGCTATACGTGGTTAAAATTATTCGCGTAGGTATGTTAAAAATCACTCTGTATATAGGTAGGTATTAGGTTTTCCATAGCCGCAGCCGGTTCTCCTTTCCCACTTTCTATGTGCTTCGGTCCACGGGTATTCCTTTGTTCAAATCTCTAGATCTAGAAGACAGTGCGCCCTCTATTCTGTGCTTTCAACTTAGACTAAGTGTTCCTCTTTTCATTCGTTCTCGAGGTATCCAACGTAAAATTTGTTTGTATCATCTGGTCTTTGGCATTCGATTTACATGACCAAACCATACCAATCGTCTCCTTTCCACGTTATCTGTGACAGTGGCGTAGCCACGGGGGGGATATGGGAGATATATCCCCCCCCAAGGGCTAAAATCTTAAAAAATAGCTTCCACTATGACAATGCATAAGCAGACAAAATTAGAAATCTTAGAATGTTTTAGGATCAATAAATTTACATTATTTACTATTGCTTGTCGAAATCTAAATTTCTCAAATTTGGCCGTATTATTTCCTTTTAAAATCTTGCAATATAAACTAAACCACATGAACCTGTATTTTCTACAAAAATAAATACTGGCATAAGTATAACATAACCATCCACGGATTCGTTTGAAGAATTGATATCCCATTTTCTTCCAGAAATTTCCAAAAGCTGCATATTTGCTGAACTAAAACTCTGATCGAAAGGTTAAGTAGGCGTCCAGTTAAAGAACAACGAACCGTAGACCTACGAGATATGTACAGTAAAATTGCATATCCAAACATTAATAGACTGCTAAAAATGTTCTGCACAGATTCAACAGCCACACCAGAACGAACGTTCGCAACATTAAATCGAATCAAAACACATCTAATCATACTGTTTGATTCCTCCGTTTTAGAATCGACTTAACGGTTTAGCAATGTTGACGATACACCTGGAAATACTACTTGAAAGTAGATGAAATATTTGACGAACTGGCCAAAAAAAAACCACGGCGCCTAGTTTTTGGTTTATAATGGTTTTTGTTGAATAAAGACTAGTATTCTATAAATGTTGTTTTTATCAAGTATTCTTTAATATTTGCACTTTTTTCCATAAAATCTATAAAAAAAACGCAAATAAACAGTTACTATAGGTATACGTTGAGAGCTAAGCTCGCGGATTTTCGTTTATTATTGTACCGTGACGATGATGATGATGATTTGAAAGAGCGAGATCTAGGACGCGGATTTCCAAGCATCTCTATGCACCTAGGCCACATTTGGCCCATTGTACACTCTAACTAAGGCTGTGCCTAAACGTCAATTGGTATATAAAGCTTGCATTAGACATTATTTTATTATTCCATGGCCAACCGTTATGTAATTACTTTTTGAACTCACGGTATATCCCTCCCCAAGGGCCAACTCTGGCTACGCCACTGATCTGTGATGTTTGTTTTTATATATCTATATCCTTCTTTCGACTTCCTCATTCCTAATTCTATCCGTAGCGTTGAATCCAACCAATCCACAGGATTGACAGCGACAGAAAGAATCCTATCCAGTCTTGACATCCGGCAACGTCTTCGTGAACAGTCTATTTCCAGCGCAATTATTCTTCTTTTTTTCTTGTAGATATTCCAAAATTCAGATCCATATAATGCTTTATTCTGTACTATGGAAGAATATATCCTTCATTTGTGTTCTTTGAAATATTCTTATCTTACAATAGCGAATTTATCGACCTTTTCCTGTATTAATTCGTACGTTCATCTCTTCCTTACGGTTTTCCGTTGTATTAAAGATTATTCTCGAGTATTTATATCTCACAATTCCTTTTAAGTATTCTCCTTCAATTTCAACATTGCCTATTTCTTCTTTTCCCACTTGGAAATACTCCCATCAAAGTATTCGAGATTGATTTAATACATCTATGAAATTTTCTATGAACTCAAATAGACAATCCCAATAGGATTATCTGTTTGAGTACCAGGAAATCAATGAACACACACAGCCAGCTAGATAAAAGAAACGGATAATTTCGAAAAAATGGTGTGTTCTCTGCGACAAAATAGTATGGGTATTTGCAGCTACAATATGATAGAAGTAGCTTTTCCTGAGTTCTCGCTCAAGATACAAGAAATAAGTTAAAAATTGAAATTAAGACCACTGGTAGACATAAAAATTATTAACAGACTGACAATTACAAAACAAATTTTAAAACCTTACGTTTGAATTTTCAAAGATGAATTTCTAGTATATGGGTAGAAAAGAATTTGGTTGCAGGGTGACTTCCAAAAATGGAATATGCCAGTAATATTCACTTTAGTTTTCTAGGATTTATAGCACGATTTTATATAGTGCCTTTACTGCAAGTGCATCTCACATTAAAATAGAAAGCTATTATTGGATAAAAGAACAATGACAACAGCTGATAAATTTGCTATTAAGTAATAAATAAAAAAAAATATAAAAATATCAAATAATGGACGATTGTCCTCTTAGATTACCTGTCGACACAGTTGCTGTTTAATTAACGAGGGTATTTTATTACAGACGTTTGAGGTAAGTATCTAAAACTGATAACAGATAAATGTATCAATCCCAATTTTTATTTAAGATTTCGTGATTTTAAGATGTGCGTTCGGTATTTAAATATTTTTGGTATTACACGTATAAATAGTGAAAAGTAACTCTATTTATCAGTTTGTAACACCGGCCTCCGGGCTGTTAAATAAATTAAAAGCATGTCAATTTGATTAACGGGTTTTGCGTAAATAGAGGGTTGAAAGTGCTTTCTACAGCGTGAAGTACAAGTAAGGGCAATTTTAATACAACGCTTTGGAATACGATTTTAAAACTATAGCTTTAAATTTTTGGATTTTAGAAAAGGTCCAATGTTTTTTAGGGGATGAAATACACGTATGGGTGGTATTAATTTACTTTTCTTGAAGAGGGTGTTAAAATTAAAATCTTTACAAATTTCTAATTTGACGAGGTTGGAGGATGAACTGCAAATAAGGATGGATATAATATAATTTTCTCGGGTAGTGTGTTAAGATTCAATATTTACAAATGTATAGTTATTTCAAAACACTTTTTAGGGAATGAAGTAGAGAAAGTGGATATTCTTAAACATAAGCATTTTTAACAAGACCTTAAGAACAACGAATTCATCAAACATGACTTGTGATGTGGTAGAAAGTGGTTTCTGTGTGCCAAGGAAGAATAGGCACGAACCGAATGGAAAACAGAATGCAAATAATGAAAAGTTTGTTTAAACATATTCATGGATACATTTAAATTTCATTAATGAAATGCACAGTTTCTCCCGCTTATTAATTGCCTATCCATTTACTGTTGCACTCATTGGCCCCTTATGCGTCATATTGAAAATATTAGGGAGTCCACTTTCGCGTGCACCCCAAACTTTTAATGATAATGATTTAGGGGTGTTACTGGCAAGGACGGTACAATAAAAAAAATAAAAAAAATAGTAAGCATAAATGAAATTAAGAGTAATCCGAGTTTGCGGGGATTATGGGGCCTCGGTGGAGTAGTGCGGATATGCGTTGCCACTCGAGGTCACAGCGAAATGTGGTCGATCTGCTGGGGTTTTCGAATCCCTACTGGGGCGACCGAATTTCGCTTCTGAAGAAAAAAGACCTCATCAAGAAGTATGGTGACATTTCAGATGTGTTCTGTAAATTTAGTTTCTATTCTGTTGACTGTGGATTGGCTTATTTGCTGATCAGGATATTTGTCTCTGAAAAGTCGACATACTTCTTGATCAGTTCTAACTCGATCGCCATATCCAAAGATCTTAAAAAACTGGCCGCCCTGTGACAACATTAACCTAAGATTCCAGCTTAATATTTTCATTCATTCAACTAGTCAAAACATCGCTTTAGAGCATAATCTGAACCATACCTCTATAGTGAAACTTTTAAAAATGCAGAATTTTCAGCTTTATAAGGTAAAATAGGTCCATGAGTTAGCAGACACTGACTTTGATCTTAGGCAAGAATTCTGTGAACAACTAATGGAAATGTACATTCGTGATCCACTGTTTTCACGACGTATAATATTTTCGGAATTACAGAGGGATATCTGTAATATGTACTGTTGTGAGATTATACTCAAAGACTTCAAGAGTCTTAATAGAAAAGGAAATTGAAACAAGCTGAAGAACAATCTGGGCTGGCAGATCGACGATTGACAACATTATTACGCTAAAATTGGCAATAGAAAAAAGATTACAGCGAGACAAAAAAACACATATAGCACTAATCGATCTAGAAAAGGCCTACGACAGTGTCCCTATTAAAAAATTATGGAAAGAATTAGAAAAACTTGATATAAATACAACCTTAATTCAAGCCGTTATAGAATTGTACGAATACAACAATACAAAGATCCAAAATAGGTAACAAAACAACAGAAGCAGTCCAAACTACAAAAGGACTCAGATAAGGTTGCCGCCTATCACCAACTTTGTTCAAAATATATTTAGCAGAACCCTACTGAAATGGCAGAATAAATGCAAGAACGTGGGTTTGAAAATATGACACGACATGCTGTACTCGCTTTATTTCGCGGACAATCAGGTTGTAATTGCTGAAGATCAGGACGATCTGAGTTACATGGTCAGAAAATTACAAGAAGCGTATGAACAAAGTGGACTAACAATAAATAGAGATAAATCAGAATATATCGTAATAGGAAATAAAGAAACGCATAATCTACCTCTGAAAAATAACTTATACTTAAAAGGAGTAGATAAGTGTAAATATTTAGGAGTATTCTTTGATAAAAACGGGAACAGTAAAAAAGAAATAAATAGCAGAATAAACAAAGGGCGAACCATTATTAGATCACTTAATCCCATTTTATGGGACAATAAACTTAGAAGAAAGACAAAGAAAAGGATTTATGAAACGATGGTACAAAGGGTTATGACATATGGGGCAGAAGCGTGGGATATAAATTCAAAAAGTAGAAATAAACTGTTATTCACAGAAATGGATTACCTACGAAGAAGCTGTAGAAAATCAAGACAGAACAGAATACGAAATGCTACTATAAGGGAAATGATGGAAATGGAAGGAGATATAATTGACGAAGAATGAAAACGACAAATGGTATGGTTTAGACACATCTAGTAGAATGGAAGAGACAAGATGGCCAAAGAAAATACTGACATGGATAATACTGGAGAAAAAAATAAGAGGAAATAGAAATATAGGAACTCACCACCCAAAGAGACCTCAGGGAAGAAGTCACACATAGAAGAAAGGAATGGCAACTGGGGGCGGAGAAACGGCGCCAGCTATAAAAATCTGCATATATAAAATATTTTTGGACGCAGCAAGTTTTGCTTTACATGTTACTGTCAACAGGCAGAATTGTCGCTGTTGGTACAGGGAAAATCCCTACTGGATGCAGGAAGCGCATACCGAATATCCCCAGAAGTTCAACGTATGAACAGGAATTATCGGTGACAGAATGTTTGGGCCATTCTTTTTCGACGCTACTTTTAAGTAGGGAAAGATGCCTAGACTATTTACAATTTGAATTAGCACCTGCATTACCAATATGATTTCCAAATGAAAACGACCCTGACGTACCAAACAATAATAGGTATTTAGCTGCAGCAGGATGGTGCTCCGCCACACTACGCAGGTAATGTGCGACGTTATTTGGACGAAGTGTTCCCAGGAAGACGGATATGAAGAAGAGGAGCATCCGAATGGCCTGCTGGATCCTCTGATCTAACGCCATTGGCCTTTTTTCTGTGGGGGCACTTAAAAACCAAGGTGTGTCAAACACAACCTAATAATTTAGAGGATCTTAAATAAAGAATTCGACATAAGTGTAGCTCAGTTGGCAGAGCGCTCGCTTTCTGAGCAAAACGTCGATTCTGGCTGGGGTTCGACTCACCTGCAATACCACAGTAGCATATAAAAATCTTATGCGGCAACCCACAACACACAATTTCCCAATCTGGCTTGCAACCGTGGGATCTTAACTATAAATACCTTCTCTGGAATTTATGTCGTTCGGATTCGACGTTAAACTGTAGGTCCCTCGTGTTTCTACTTTAGCGCTGAGGAGAAACATGTGGCAGAGAAGAGGCCTATGCGTAGCAGTGGGACAAAAGGCTGTCAATGTTGAATGAATGAATGACTGGTTTTTAAAATGGTATACCATTTCGAACTTGTGACTCTCGGCCTTTTTATGAATCAAATTTTACTTTACATAAATTATTTAAAAAAGTATTTTTAACGGACGTACGAGGCTCTTGAAAGGGCGCGAGCTTCTTTCTATATTTGGGAAAAAATTAAATAAAGAAAACAAAATTAATTATTATTCCGATTTTTTTTACAGAAATAGTATTTAAACTGACGTATATTTTTCTAAAACAATGTTAAGGTTTGATCAAACATTTTTCTAGTTGGAAAGGCTTGTGAAAAATTTTTTTAAGTCTTATATTGAACTACCATGCAAATGTTTATTGACACAACTGTCAACTTAAAATAATTTAATCAACTTCCAAAATAAAATAATTTGGTACTCTGTTACTAAAAGATTGTTTATTAGAATTTTATTTGAAAATTTTTATTATTTTAAAGTAAGAATTGTTCATGGTTTACTGTTACTGATTTCTTATCATAGCTAGTAAGTAGTGAAACTACTCTATTCCAAATTGTTCTGTGGAGTTTTAAGAATTATTCCATTGAAATCGATGTTGTAGTCAATTAACCTACTCGGTTAGATTATTTCGTTTTCGTTAGTATTCCAGGGAAAGAAGTAATTGGTAGATCTAAAAGACAAACCGCTGAGATTGTTAAAAACTAAAACAAGAAATTACTGATACCTACTCCCATAACTCCTTTGCGTATATTATCAAAATAAGTTGAACTTTTGTATAAGGAACTTGCATAATTATATTGCAAAAATGTCCATATTTTTTGATATCGAATGATAGTCATGCACGAACTTCTTCCACTTGATTTTGCAAAAAAAAAAACAATATAGCTGCTAGTTTTTAAACAATATCGATGGTTTATTGGACAAAACATTCTTTTCCTGCGAGGCGTTGTTTCATCTATCTGGATATGTCAATTTTTAAAATATGGATTTTAGAATGTATATCCATCTTTTCACTGAAACGTCCAAACAAAATTGGCATTTGGATAGTTCTTAG
The DNA here is from genome assembly GCA_014611495.1 of Limonius californicus. Classification (NCBI taxonomy): domain Eukaryota; kingdom Metazoa; phylum Arthropoda; class Insecta; order Coleoptera; family Elateridae; genus Limonius; species Limonius californicus. The sequence continues at coordinate 36,099 of JABXWE010002805.1, read as the reverse complement.
TAGGAGGAGATTGGTTGGCCCAATTTTCTGTAATGCTACACAAGCTGTAGCTACGTATCGAGAGGAAATTCTGCTCCCATACATAAATCAGTTCCATGATTATAAGTTGCGTAACGATGAGTTGCACGAGCATGAGTTGTAGATGGTTATTTCCAAGACAGTTCTACGGTCCGTGTAGCGCATGATAATTCAAATTAGTAGAAACACTCTCATATTGCCTCCAAGATCGTATAATTTGACCTCCTGACACATTTTTTGTGTGGCCCCAAAACTCCTAAAAAATGTTTTACTTCGACAATTTGATGAGGCGGTTCGTACTGAGAGGTTACGTTAGTAGTTCTTTTTTTGGCTTATTGCCCTTGCAGGTTTGCAGTTGTCAACCTCCAGTACTCTGTATCTTCCCAATCTTCTTCTCTTAAACCCTTCTCTAACATGATATTGTGGACGCAAGTTTTCCATTTTACTGCAGGTATACTCCTTTTTCTTTTTCTTCCTATTCGTCTTCGAGTGCTTTATCTCTTATGAGATGTAGCGATCTTTTCTACTATGCCTGCGTTGCGAGTGCGATAGACATAGAGGAACTATAGCTTAATGTGGGATCCGAACCACGGAAAATGTAAACACTTCTATTCCAGAGAAGATGTACTAGCCAGAATACCTCGTTGGTTTGCCGTTGCCTTCTGAGCAAGAACGGCCATTAAAAATCCGATATTCCGTACTGGTAATTGAACCCAGGACCTTCAGCGTAGAAGTCTAACGCGCTAATCTCTAGCCCAAGGCCGCCTTTTTTCCCTAGGTAACCATTTTATAATCACCTTAGGTTATCTTGCTTCATTCTTCCTCTGATTGTGTATATACTTTCTTAATGTTCTATTTTCTAGTCTTCGAGTAACTAATGTCTCTACTTCCATCATCCTGTTCTCGTTCTTATTCTATTGATGTGCGCATACTATAGGCTTTATTTCATGAAATCCGCTGTACGGCGTGTGCTCTCTATAATTGCGTAAAAAATATTTATCTTTGATTGTTTCGAGATTGCGGTTCCAGGTTGTTCCCTGGAGTATTTTAATTGCCCTCTTTCCTTTTATTATTTTATTTTTGATGTCTTTCTCGATTTTTCTGGTATCAGATATTATTGATCCTAAATACTTGTTTTCGGTGTATGTCTTTATGGTTTCGTCCTGCATATGTAATTGTATAATATTCATCCTTTATACTATATTCTGTATTCTTAAAATGTATCAAGAGCTCCCTCTTTTTATGTTCCTCTTTAATTTCCGTAACATGTATACCGTATCTTCCCTGTCCTGTGCCACAATGAGCTAGTCATCGTCAACCTTTAATGAGTGTAGCTAGTATTTTCTCTTCTATTGGTACGTATACCCATTCTTTCACATTTCCTGTACCATTTTTCTAGCGTTTGTTTACCATAGGTATACAGAGTGTCCGAAAGAAGATGATGTACCTGGGGATGTCGGCTACCTTAAGAGATACGAAGTCGGTTAAATTAGAAAAAAGTTATGTTAAAAACAAGAAAAACTGTTTTTATCTAGGCTAGTTTGAAATTACCACAAAACAACTGAATTATCTCCCAAATGCATTTGGATTGCGGGATTTGATCTAAACAAATTAAACTTGAAGTTAATATTGTCAGTGACATGATGATCATATCAACTTAGTGATTCGTTGTTCCGTAATAGTTTAAAGTTCCCCCATAGTGTCGTAATGTTCTGAATGAATCATACCATTTATGTAATCCTACAAGAAAAACCAAGGGGTGTCAGATCCGGGGATCAAGCAGGTCACCTAGAGACCCTTGATTTCCAATCCATCTCTCGGGATATGCCTTACTTAAATAATTAGTTACAAAGTGAGCATCGTGTGGTGGTGCCGCGTCTTGTTGAAACCACATACCAACTACGAGCTGTAGCAAGTGCCAACTTCTCCAAGATATCTTCCACGTTATATTGAAAGAAATTAAAATACATTTCAGAAGTAAGGGTATCGTTAAAAATTATTGGAACTTCAATATTCTCATGTAGGTATTTGCCAATCCACACATTGAAGCTCCATCTAACTTGATGTCTGACATTTCTATTTGATCGTGGGTTTTCGTTGTATCTACAAATTACGTATCTTCTATGGTGATCGCCTTCATGAAGCCCCTGACTTGAATGTTTTCGATATGAATGTAATAGGGCTCTCAAACGATTCAGAGTCTAGAATCGGAATCGGTTCTTTAGTTTTAAGAATTGGTTCTGCAGCGTTGTTAAAACCGATTCTCGAATCTAGAATCGAAATCCGATTCTAGAATCGAGAACTGATTTTTGTGGAATCGAGAATCGATTCTTCAAAATTTCCAATTCTTGACAGCACTAGGATGGAATATATGTTTCTCCAACATTGTATAAGCCTTTGGTTTGGGGAGACCAACAGCAGCAAACACAGATTAATAATACAACAAACGAAAGTTTACAATGAGCAATAAGAAAACTAACAAGCAACAAATAACTTCCAATTGCATCAGTACAAAATGTGAAGTAGTTTGACTTTTGCGGTGACAAAATATTTCAATGGTTTTATAGTCATTTCAAACCAACTTAGATGAAAATATTTTTTTTTGTTTCCTAATAAATCATAAATTAATACTTATGAGCATAGAATTAAGATTATCTTCTATAACGTACAATCAAGTAATAATCGACTATTTTAAAAATAAGAATATCACATTAATATCGACCTACTCTGTGTGAAAAGAATTCGACGAGCAAATAAAGGCACCCTAAGGATGAACTCGGATAAAGGCTTCACTCCATGAATAATAGATTCAAAGCCCAGACCCACTAAGGATGAATCAAGGATAACGCGGTGGAAACAGAGATGGAGATACATTGTGGCATCCGTTGCTGAGAAGAGACGGACGAACAAAGGACGCCAAGCCTGACGAGTTATAAACATTACTGAAGGTAGATGTGTAGGCGGAGTCAGGATATGCGCATTTGTAAAATGAAACTTGTCAGGAACCTGTTGCTTATGACAGTTTTATATATGATTACCTGCATAAAGACAATTTGTGACGAGAGGTTGAGGTTTCCGTAGAAAGAGAGGGCGCAGGAAATTATCAAGCTTACATCGGAAATTGCACGTTTGCGGTTAAGGTGAAAAAGTAGTTGTCGTCACGTAAGTTGGCTGAAAAAACAATTTATTAAAACAGGTTCAATTAACATAACGAAGAAATTAAGTAATTTAATTAATCTAGTTTTTAATATGTTGCAAAAAGTTGTTTTTGCTTCAAACAGTAATATTTTTGCGCAACTTTTTGTGAATAAAATTAAATGCAATAGGTCGTTAACCGCTTTCTGATTTACAAAAATGGATAATATTAAGAAAAATACTAGACTTTCCGCCAAATATTGATATTTTCGTAGGTAAAATTTAGGAAGCTACGATATTTTTAAACTGAAAAAATGGCTTAAACCGATTAAAAAAATTACCCTTCAAAACACCCACATCACCTCACATTATTTGGTAAAAGCGAAATTGAAATTAATACAATTATACAGGTTGTTTTAAATTTAGGGCTAATTAATTTGCCCAGTTATTATTAGATGTAGTAAAAGCATGTTGTAGTAGCTTTTGTCAACCAGTATTTTTGATAAACAAACCAAGATGGCTTACTTCTGGTTTATGTAGAACAATTAATATACACTATTCATGATTGATTTGCCTTCCAGCAGGCTGTGTTTTTTTTTCTTAAGTTGCATTTCTGAAATATTATTTGATTGATTTCTAGCAATGTCAAAATGAAATTGCCCTGTTGCCAGCTCTAGAGTCCCCTACTTTTCTAAAATAATCTAGTAAGTTTAGAATTAATAAAACACATAATATATTATACCTACTTAATTGTTAAAATGGTGAAAGTTATTAACAAAGTTACTAAACTGCAAATTGTAAAAGCTTTCAACCATTATAAAAGAGATAGGCCAGACTTCACACGGTTCACGATTATAAATCGATTAATTGATATATTTGGGGTAAGCATGTATTATTTCTTAAATATGCAATTGCAAATTACTTATAATTTTAGGTGTCTGAGCGTTCTATAAGGGACATTTTATCACAAGGACAGGACGTTTTGAAATCTTCCATTTGTAGTATACGCGCTAAGACGGACGTTTTCTTAAATTACACGTTTAGAAAAGATTTGCAACGACAATTTTGGCAGTATCATCTGAAGAATGAACATTTTACTCTCGACAAACTCTTGGCTGACTCTCGCGAAAATTTGGAATACAAGGGGGGCAGGACTACTTTATTCAAAATTATTAAATCAGTGGGTTACAAACACAAAATGGTGAATAGACGGAAAATTTTATGTGAACAAAAACACGTCGTTGCATCTAAAATTACATTTTTGAGACAATTTCTTCAATATCAAAATTCTAGTGAAAATGTGATATTCGTATACCTAGACGAAACGTGGATCTACCAAAATGGATCCGCGAGTCGTCAACGGGTACACGAAACCGATCTTAAAAGCAACCCAGCCAAAATTAAAAGTGAGGGAAAGAGGTTCACGATTTTGAATGCGGGATGTAATTTAGGCTTTTTGGAAGGGTGCGACATGTTACTAGACTCAAAGAACAACGACAGGGACTATCATAAAACTATGAATGGGGAAATTTTTCAAAATTGGATGGTTAATCAACTGATTCCTGGTTTGGACAACTTTGCAAGGAAAATTTGTCGTGGTTATGGACAACGCACCTTATCATTCAGTGCAGTTTGACAAGCCGCCCACATTTTCTTGCAAAAAAGGTGTATTGCAGGAATGGTTGGTTAACCACCACAATGTCGAAATTCAGGGCAGAATTACTAAGAAAAAAATTTGGGAGTTAATTAAACTTTTTACAGCAGACGAAAATAAAAGATACGTAACTGACGAAATTTTGAAAAAGCGCAACTATGAAGTTCTTCGATTGCCTCCATACCATTGTCAATACAACCCAATTGAAATGGCGTGGGGGTTTTGTAAGACCTATTACAATAAGCACATAAATTCGCAGCCAAAATCGAAAGACCAGGTTGCAAATTTACTGCGTGAGGCCCTTTCAAAATGTACCCCCGTATGTACATGTGGCAAAATTTCTGTGAGCATTGTGAAAAACTTATTTCGGAAGACTGGACAAAACATATGGGAAATCTATCGTTTGAAAATATTCCTCCTTTCATTATTTCAATTGGGGAATCTGATTCAGAGTCGGAGGGTGCCGATGATTCAGATACTTCTAGTGTTAGCATGAAGGTGGAATAGGGTAGGGGATATTCTTTTGGCATCTAAATTGTGAATGAGTGTTTTACAATTTTTATCTCGCCCGAGAAAAACACTGACCTCAGTGGAATACGAACTTGGATCTCTTAGCACCAGAGGCAAACAGTCAACCACTGGACTACCATAATATCAATTTGAAACATGAGCGGCATGTACGTTAATTCTTCTTAATTTCCTGTAAGACCTAAATATAGGACAACAAAGAATGGCGTGGAATATGCTCTGTATACATACGATTTGAGTTCAGAATTCTCGTGTAAAAAGAACAGCAATATGTATTTGGTATGTGTTACGACAACATTTAAATTATAGTTACTATTTTATTTATAATGAAATCATTATTATATCTAAGTATTATAAACCAATATTGAGCAGGAATAGGCGGACGTTAAATGAACAAACAAGCTCCACTGGCAACATTGCCTGCTTTCAAAAAACATAACCTCCATTAAGAAAAACTAGCGTAACCCAACTTAATTAATTGACAAATTTCAATGATACCACACATTCCCCCAGATTTCCACAGCCTGTTGGATGGCAAATCAATCGCGAATAGATTATATGTTAAATTTTTAAACAGAACAGCTGATGTTTGTTAGGTATCTTCCTTGCATGTGTTTTTCTCTTAAAACTTATACAACTACTGATCTAGACTTTATAATAAGCGAGGTGCTTGTAGTGAAATAAGATATGTAATCATAGGTAATAAATTTTCAAATATAGGGAAATTGTGTCTAAAATGACATACTTTTTCTTAGAACATCTATAAAATTTGTACTGTTGGCTAAAAAAGGCTGGCAATTGGAGACTTTATTCTTCGAATACTTTACAACATTACACACTATATAAAGAAAAACTAAATTTACATTTTATAATAACAAAAATTTTTTTAAATTAAGATACTACTATTATTTTACCTGAACGTACTATTAGGGTAAAATGGCATACCCCTGTTTAAGCATGGTTTAAGCACACAGTTCACAAATGAACCTTTTTGTCTTGGAAGAAACATCCGCATAGACTGTGTGGCGCCAGTTTTTACACGCCTGACATTGTATCCATTTTTCTTTAGCTTTCGATTGGGAATAGACTTCATTGGAGTATATGCATGCAACGTCATCGTCTGCATTTTCAAAGAAGTTCACCTCGGCTTCGCTGTCGCTTTCAATCAGAATTTTCTTTTTACTGCCTTAGCAACTTTCCTTTCCTGTTGTCTTCTTTCCTTTAGCTGTTTCTCTTTATGTTTTATTTTAAGTTCCTGTATGATGGAGATGCTGTTAACACATTTCCAGTTTGAGTTTTGCGCTTTTTTTGCTGCTGTTGCTCTGCATAACTGGAAGTGGTGAAATTTCCAATAGAGAGACCGTACTATCTCCTGAAGTATTTAATTTGCTAGACCCTGCTACGAAATCAGATTCATTTTCTTCAGAAGTTCCTGGTAACTCTTGAGTTTTGGGAGATCCAAGTATGGCAACAACAGTATCAATTGGTTGACTTTCCGGATGATCAGTTGCTAAACTAGCTGTAAATAAATGCTTATTTCTAGGTTTCGTAATCTAAAACCCTTCAGCCATTCCCATCCTGGTTTTTTTGTATCACGGGAAAACATAGGAGGAATGTTGTTTAATTCAAAAACTGATATGCAAGTTCACTTAACTCGTTTGTACTGATACCAAAGAGCATTATCTATAACTTTTGAATATGCTCTACCAATTCTTTTTCCATGTGAGCTGACATTGTAGACGTATACCGACCCAGACCTTTGCTGTTAACATTAACTCGTTTATTTTAGTTCTGAGCATGTCTTCGGAGTGTTTGGGGGACATCAAATTGTTTGGAAGCAGTTAGCCAACCCATATTACCTCTGCCGAAAGCTTGAATTGGCAGTTCCATTGCCAAGATTGTCTTGCAGTTTTACGTACATAGCGCCCAACCATTCTGTAAAATCATAAATAAACGGCATGCAGTCGCAAAGAAAGAGGCACCTGAATAATCTCCTACAAAGATAAAATGACATACCTGTGTCATTCTACCTTTGCACTGCATATGTCATTTTATCAGAGGAATACCTTACATATAACCTAAAATCATTCCATTATTTACAGTATCCACAAAAGCAAGCCGAATCATTAGCGTGTTCATTAAAGTCCCACAATTAAGATGCGATAAGTTTTGGAATAAAATAATCACACTCACCTGAGAAATTCGTTGTCAAACTAGCTCAGCAAAAAAACTTTTCACCAATCACAACACACTTTTGGCTGCATATACTATTGCACAAAACGTATGTAAATATTAAAAATCCTACTAGGTCATTTGAACTTCATATGTCATTTTAGACACAATTCCCCTAAACATGTCGCTTATTACTAGAGATGGGCAAATATGCTGCACAGATAGGCATATATGCATTGAAATATGCAACAAAAAAGTTAAGATATATGCACTCAACATGCAATAACATATCCATATATCTATACACTAATATATGCACTAACAAATATTACTTTTATTAGGATAATTAAAGAAAATTCTCAATTTTTTCAATTGTTGTTAATAATTATTACAACCCATATCACTTAAAAAATACAGCACATTAATAAAAATGATCAAATTTACAAATTGTTACAATAAATAATAATATCTTTTGCAATTGCCGGTATAAGTAAATTATGGCGCTTATCTTCTAATATGGATTTTAACTTGGAAAACTTCTTTCTACGTCACAAGATGTAATAGGACAATATTTAAATAAGTGTGCATTTTGAACAGCATAATTTTTTTCGCCAATGCCATTTATAAACTGGCCATTTAAAATGTCTCTAATAGATTTTGTAGTTGAAAATCCAGATTTTTAAATTAAATTATCTAATTTGGCGCATATTTTTTACAAACTTTGTTTTTGTCTTTGCTTAAATTAAATTTTAAATCTTCTATTAATTTTAAAGGTTCGGTAAGAAGTAAATTTTGAGATTCCAATTTCGTAATAATAGTGGAGATATCTGAAAAGCATGCTTTTATGAAGGAGAGCTGCGACAGTAACTCTGGAGGTTGCAAAACTTCTTGACAATCTGCTACATTTTAAGCTGTATCTGTCTAGAAAGAATTAATTATGTCTTTAAAAACAGCAAAATTTTCGCAATAAAATATAGCTGCTTTTATCCAAGTTCCCCATCTAGAAGGATTGATTGAGGTGGCAAAGCAAGATCTTTCAGTTGTTCCTTGTAAGCTTGGGTGCTTTAAGAATCCTTTTTTTCCATTGTTTTTTAATTTATTGACAAATGGACACTCAACCCGAACTGCTTCAGCAACTCGAGTGAGCGCATGTGTTTAAAAAGTATTGTGAATTAAGTTTGGAAAAAATACCTTTAGATTTTGACCTGCTTTTACCACATACGCTGCACCATCAGTTACCATGTATAAAATACTCCTACGATCTTTCGGTATTTGGTTCGGTAAATATAAAAACGCAAAGGTATCATTAATAAAACGTGAAATTGTTACATGATTTATTTTTTCTAATTGCTTAACAGCAACTAAATACCTGAAAGAAGAATTACAATTCAGAACACCACCAACAAAGTTTGCAACGTATCTTCCTTTAGCATCAGTCGTTTCGTCGACACTAAACCAGATGTAATTGTCCGAAATGACCACCCTGATTTTTTGGATACCCTCTTCATATAATTTGGGAATGCATGATTTGGAAGCTGTTCGGTGAGAAACTACCTTTTCTTTTGTGTATTTCTCCAAGAAATCTGTGAACTCTGGTTTGTCAAATTGTGAAATGGAATATTGTACGAAACCATCATTTTACACAGATCTTGATTGAAGTTACTGACATTTTCAGTTTTGCTCACATAACACAAGTATACCGGTTCTGGACCCGGCAATCAAAAGGTGTTTCTAAGGTAATTTTCGACACTGAATTCGAATCCGCAGCCCGTTTTTCTTGATTGGCTCTAGTTTTCGAAATAATCTATATAACAATTTTCTACGGTTTGTGACCATTTTATTGACAAAAAGTGACATATCAGAAGTGAAGAGCAGTAGAACTGAGTCGCTTGTATTGTTGGGGGTCCGTTTCACACATTAAAATCCAACACTAGTCATTCATCATGCCTTCATCCCAAAATCCTCGACAGTGTCTCTCGATTCTCATCAGATCTTGATGTAGTCGTTCTTAGATGGGAATGCAGGAAATGAATCTTTAAAGACATTCGAACCCCAATCTTGCGAAAATTTTTCAAAAAATTGGCGATTATTTGCTTGATATCCGGGGATTTTCGTTTGCCGGGAGAGTCAACACTTTTAAAAGATGCCTATGCTGCTGCTTCGTAGGTCTTTAAACTCTTTGTAAAGTTGTTGTCGCCCATCAGCTTTCTAATATCAGGTCCGACAAATACACCTTCTTTGATTTTCGCATATGAAATTTTGTGAAAGAGCTTGGTTAAATACTGGAAAGCCGGCCCTTCACGGTCGAGCGCTTTGACGAATTTCGTTATAAGGCCAAGTTTGATATGTAGAGGTGGCAGTAAAACGTTTTTTGGGTCAACAAGCGGTGTAGTCGAGACATTTTCTTTTCTGGGCTCAAAATTGCAACGACTTGGCCAATGTTTCCTCACATAATGATGCTCAGCTAAACGACTCTTCCAGAGACAGAGAAAGCAGCAATGTCTTGTGAATCCCGATTGCATCCCAGTCAGGAGACCAATCACCTGTTTAATAATACGTAAATCAATAAATGTTTTAGACTTAATTACAATTCATGTTCTTATAGTTCCGAACTTTTAAATCGTCACAACTTTTCCATCGGTGTCCATTGTATTTGGTCTTGGCCAAGATTTGACGCATTGTTTCGTAGTTTTCCTTTGTTTGGACCGCATAGCCGATTGGAATGGATGGCTTTTCATTTCCTTTGTCATTGTAAAATTTGGGAGGGTGAGTTACCTCACGTGCACTGAGGCCACAAAGGTGACCCATTGTGCTGCCTCCCCAACAGCTTCCCAATTTGGGCATCACCCAAGCCATCCAATCCTTTGGATGTACTTGAGGACATCCCCAACTGGGGTGTTGCTGATTTCAGCAATATCAGGCCAAAAGTCTCTCAACATGGATCCTCTGATTGTTGCGAGAGCTGGGCAGTGACACAGGACATGTTGTGCCGTCTCGTTATCTCCGTTGCATCCTCGACAGTTTGGGCTGTCCGCCAGTCCCATCCTGTGCATGTGTTGATTTAGGGTGCAATGTCAAGATAAGATACCTACAACTAGTCGCAGGTTTTTTCGGGACAGTTGCTCACAATATTTGGCTGTCTTTGGCGAAGGTGCAGTAATAGCAGCCCTTGCACGACGACAACTTTCAGTGTTTACCCATCTTCGTGTGAAGTTTTCCAGGGTTTCTTGGTTAGCATAATGCTTAATGTTCTCAGGGATATAGGAATAACGGGTTCTGGTCCCCAAAGAGGTTGTTCGGAGGCCAGTCTTGCAATCTCATCAGCCTCCTCATTGCCGTAGTTTCCGGCATGTCCTTTCCCCATATAAGAGAAATGACATTGTCTTTTGAGATATAGTCGAGAACTTCACGGCACTGCAATACCACTCCTGAGGTAATTTTGCAACTACCCAGAGCTAGTAAAGCGGCTCTGCTGTCACTGTAGATACCAATACGTTGATTCTTGATCTGTCGTTCAAGAATTGCATTTGTACTATGCATTACGCCCACTACCTCCACTTGGAAGACAGTAGCAAATCTTACAATCCCAATTTCCGTTGTGTATGCGAGCAGCCTTTAGGCTGTATTTACAACCATCGACGAACAAGCGCCATACACTTCGTACGGTGTATTCATCGCTGCGAATAAACTGTTGATATCATCGCAGAAACAGACGTTATCTCCTTTCTTGAAGAAGACCGAGGCGCCTGGTTTCTATTTCTGTACAGAGTGATTTTTGTTCAGTTGTCGAGACATTTCCACCCCTGCAATCGTGATGCAAGCAACTCAGATTTTTGTTTCGATAAATCCAAAACCGGATCAAATCATTCAGTTCACTTTGCGAAATCAAATGTTTTGTTCCATCTCGACTTCGCTGCCACTGCTCGTCGATGATGAAGCCGAAGTTCCCGTGTAACTTGCACTTGTATCTGGGCAAACTGGCAATGGGTCGTTGTTCGTACGAGGAAGTGGCTTCGACTCTGATGAAACGTCTGGATATTTCCACTGTTGTAATTTTTTTGTAAATATACCGGCCACATTCGAGCAAAAGTAGCAATTGTCGGTACGATTTTTCGGTTCTCTCCAAAGCATTGGCAATGAAAATGAAAAATACACTTTTTCACCGAACGACCACTTGTACAGCTTAGTTCTACACGCGTTACGAAACAATTTCGGCACCCACGGTTTCTCAGTATTGGATACAGAGAAACCAAAGTAACGCCAACAACGCATCTGTCTTAGCATTGTTACACATTAATAACACAAATCGGTACGTTTCGAGTTCAATTGAAATAATTTTTCTATTGACGCCATCATCTGTCAGCCGTTAAGACAGTGCAATGCTGCTAACGAATGCGAATGCGAAATCTCGAAGAGCCAATCTCGAAAAACTGATAACGGATTCGAATTAAGCGCACCGAAAAATGCTAACAAACATGCTTGTCTTGTCGGGTCTAAAAGTTTCCCGAATTTGTAAACCTGTGTAGTAGTTCTTGTGTTGGTCGGTTTTCGTTTTTTCTTTTCTGTCTTTTCTTTTTCCCGTGTTGACATGTTGATCTAATTAAACTTTTTGTGTACTTTTATCTGTAGAAAAATTAATTTTGAAATACTTTTGTTACTAAGTTATTCAATAGTTGTGTATTGAGTGGAAAAAAACGCGTGTTAGCTTGCCAAACGTGAAGTCGAATAGAGCAAACACTTGTTTTCACGCGTGTTATGCACAATTTGTTATGCAATTGTTAGAAAAGATACACCAATTAGTACGGTAGTATGAACGAATGAGGATAAAAACTACTGGACGTATTGTTCAAAAAACATTAAAACAGTATCTGTTCTGTTTAAACTGGAAATCAGTCAACTAAATGTGTATACCAGAATTACACGGCCTGTCAGATGTTTCCTATTTACTTAAACATAATTTTCATCAGCTTAACTTACTAATAAGTTAAATACGAGGGCAATTCAAATACTTATCTACCTAGCCATGAAAATAATGGCTAAGCGGCCTATGCTATTAATTTTATATTTTCAAGCGTTTTTGATAGTTGTAGATCTGCACACCCGTTTCAAAAATATTGTGTTCAGTTGTGTAATAAAATTCTTCACAAAAGAATGGAACGGGTAAAAAACTATCTATGACAGGATGATGGCGGTCTACGAAGAAGAAGCTTCGTCTTATTTTAAGGTTAAATTTGGGTGTAAACAATTTCGTTGGGCACGGGAATCCGTTAAAAATGACTCAAGATCGGACATACCTTCAGATGTGACTAATAAAAAATGTGCCAGAAAGTTGAGGCTATGGTGGTGGAGGATCGACGTTTGAAAGTTGCAATCTTCAGAATTAGGAAATTAGGCTTGAGTTAGGTGTCAGCGCGATAGAATCCAAGACTCCTGGATCCGGAACAAAAATTGAACCGCACAAATTTGCGATCAACATTTGTCCACTTTAGAGATGGATTCAGAGTTTTTATCACGAATGGTGGCTGGTGACGAAACGTTGGTTCATTACTGGGATCCTGAGACGAAAATCCATGCAATGGGTCCGTAAAGATTCTGTACCTCCCAAGAAATGCGGAAACCAAGAAGTTAATTGCTACAATTTTCTGGGACTTGTAGGAAATATTGTTGTTCGAATATATGCCAAGAGCGACAACACTTATTGGAGAAACGTATGCCAATACTCTAAATCATCTAAGAAACGCCATATGTGACAAACGCCAACATTCACATCAGAAAAGTATCTTGCTTTTGCATAACAATACACGAGTGTACAAGGCTCGACAAGTCGTGCCTGTTTTAGAAGAATGTGGTTTTCAGGAGATCGATCACCCACCTTACAGCCCAGATATGACATTTTTTGATTTTCATCTGTTTAGAAAACTAAAGGAATATTTAAGAGAACGAAGATTTTACTCACATAACGAACTGAAACAGGCAGTCGATGACTACTTGGCTAGTCAGCAAAGGAATTTTGTACTGAAGGTATAAACCAACCTCCGGACGGATAGCGTAAGTGCGTAAATATAGGTGGATGTTATATTAAAAAATAAAATATTAACTTTTTTGTGTCTTTTTTGTTTCATGGCTAGGCAGATACGTTTTTGAGTTCCCCTCGTATATAGTTGCATTTCAAAAATTATTACCAATTGTGACATACTTTACTTTAAACTCTCCAAATTATAGACATCTAGCCTTTCGTTAACTTTAAGGTGTTTTATTTCTGCCATAATTCCCATGTTTCCATTTTACGTTTAAATGAATAAAGTGCCATGTTTATAAAAAGTATGAGTTTTATTCAAACAATAGAACCCCAAATAGAAAATGAGACACCCGTTATAATATATTTTTAATGATAAACTGTTATAAAATCGAATAAGTCTAAAAATACAGTGTTCCACGCAAAAGAACTTAAAATAATGTCGTTGGGCTTAAACCACTTAAATCAAAAATACTCCTGTAAAATTTAGGTACGTTCACTTAAACATATGTTTATACCAACTCATAACCCAGCAAATAAACTCACTATAAAGCTAGGTAGATACAACCTGTATAATATGTTGTATGACAAAATGTTATTGTTGGGTGTTACATATACATGTACGGTACGATTAATAAAATTTTCGATAAAAGTTGGCTGTGGAAAAGTAGATGTACAGGGTGATTTCAACGTGTGCGAAAAACTTGAACTACGTATAGCTGAGGATAATCACCTATCAACATTTTTTAAAAATTAAGCACCTTTATAAGGGCCTTCAATATTTTTTCATTCATTCATTAAAACGCAATTACCTCTATTGTTTCTCGTCACATTGTGATAAACTTTCTTGTTTTGGAAATTATAATTGAATGTGAAAAATGGATGAAATCGACTCAGAAGTGAAAAGTTGGTTAAAAAATGTATAAATTACGGAATATCTTGAAAATGAGATTGTTAACCTAACTTTTCTTTGCAGCTTCTGAATTAGTACTCTGTTTTATAAAAAATAGATCTTCGTAATTGTTTTCAAAAATTTAATTTTGAGGAATTATCTAAGAAACTTTCCAAAACATACATTTAATTTCCAAACTTTTAAATCAAAGTTTGCACTTCTGGGTCATATTTGATCGACTTTTCACACTCAATTGTACGAGGATGGTTCATCATTTATTGTTTCTGATATAGAACCAAATAACTTAGACATTTAAAACATAAACCCTTACAAGGTTAACACACATAGGTAACGATGACGCAGAGCTTGAATGCCTTTAGCAAAAAACTCTCCGTCCTGCACTGCAAACTATTCGTTCACAGCAGCCATCACCTCTTCATCGTCCGAAAAATGAGTTCCCCGAAAATGTTCTTTTAATTTGGGGAACAGGTGAGTTACTGGGGGCCAAATTTGCCTAATATGGAGGTCGTTCTAAAATTTTTCATTTGTTGGTCCATGTCTTCTATGTTAGGGACAATAATTGATGCACCATTCTCGTATAATTTTCTTGACTGGCAATTAAGGTTGGCCAGTTGTTAGCTTTCCAAAAGCACGGAGTTTATCTAAATGGGACAAAAAACAAAGAAGGTATTTGAAGCCCCATAATTCCGCAACGGTATCGAATTAAAAATAATTTACTAGGTGATTTAGGGGTTAATAACGTCAGCTATGTGTGGTTAAAGTTTGTTGCACATGTTTAGAATCACCCTGTATATATTTGTATAAGTCAAGCGGTCACATTTATTATCATTTAATAGTTGTCAACTTATAAAACTGATTTACTATTTAATGCAAGCTTATTTAACCAATAAATAATAATTGAATATTTTTAAAAGCGGACTACAACCAAAATAGATGATTTCAAAGTTTATGTAGTTTTTTGAAGTAAGTAGAACTCAAAATACCAAACGGAATCAAAATACAGTGTGCCACTAATACGGAAAGCAGAAATGATGTAAAAATATATATACTTTTTAATAACATTCTTCGCCTTAATGATTTAATTATAGAGTATTATTTAATTTCCGCGGCAAGTTGGTGATGTCATCCAAGCTTGATTAATGACGTCAGCAATATTATTTAAATTGTAGTGTCTGTTGTTTTTGATAGGTAAACCAGAAATCGCATCTTATCGGCTAAAGTTTTTATTTATTATACCTGATGGTCATTGACCGAAAGACTGCTATAAATCACCGTTGAGGTAAAAACTCGCAATTATCTTTGGTAAATCAAGGCACCTATCCCATTGTTTTATTACCCGACGTATACCCTGCGCATAGAATTCTTGTGGCTGCTGATTGAAGAAGTTTGTTAATGTTAGTAGTGTTTGTAAGCAAAACATTAAAAAGTTTCTGGCGTTTGAATTTGTTCTGACTTTTAAAACTTCGATTTTGAAATGGCGTTTATTGTTGAAAGTCCGTCCAAATTTGATCAGCATGCGGTCCTACAATTTTTAGGCGCTGAAGGTGTGCAGCCATTGCAGAATCATATGCAAATGAAAGCAGTGTATGGAAATGCATGTATTGCGTACGCAATTGTGAAGGAATGGTGCCGAAAATTTAAGAATGGAAAATAGGGGACTATGGATGAGCCGCGACCAGGTGCACGGCGTACTGCGTTAACAGAAAACAATATGGCATGTGTGGAAGGCTTTATTAGAGAAAATCGTCGAATTTCAATTAGAGAAACGTCAGAAATTATCGGTGTGAGTGTAGGATCTGTCCATAGTATTGTTCGTAATCTTAGTTGCAGCAAAATTGGTTCGCAATCGATTCCTCGTCTCTTATCTAATGAACAAAAATGCTTGCGAATGGGCTTAGCTCTGCAATACCTCACAGACTGTAGGCAAAATAAATGGTGATGATTTTCTCTTGTCAATAGTTTCTGATGACGAAACTTGGTGCCATTACTACAAGCCATACAGTAAGTTATCGTCCATGCAGTGGAAACATTCAAGTTCACTACCACCGAAAAAGTTTAAAGCACAACCTTCTGCAGGTAAGGTGGCGTTAACATTTTTTTTCGGCCACGAAGGACCCTTGTTGGTAGAGTCTGAAGAACCTAGAGTAAATGTCAATGCAAATCTGTACAATGAAACTTTGAACAAGCTTCATCAAGCAATAAAACGGAAACGTTCAGGAAAACTTACGCGTGGGGTCATTTTGCTGCACGACGAAGATAGGTCTCATGTTGCTAATGTGGTAAAAGAAAACCTTCAACGAAAGAAATGAAGGGTTTTAGAGCATCCACCCTATAATCCGGATCTATCGAGAAAAGGCGTTAGAAGGTCGGCATTTTGAGTCTGAAGCAGAAGTACAGATAGCTGTGGAAGATTTCTTCAATCAGCAGCCACAAGATTCTATGAGCAGGGTATACGATGATTAGTAAAACAATGGTATAGGTGCCTTAACTGTGACGGTAATTATTTGTAATTAAATTGTTGAATACATTTTTTATAAAGCAAAGAAGGGTTTCAATTGAACATAAGTCGTAATAATGACATATATTGGATCTTACTTGGTTCAGCGATGAAGCCTGGTTTCACCTCAATGGGTATCTTAACAGCCAAAATATGAGAGTATGGGCAATAGATAATCCCCGTATGTTTGAGGAAACACCACGTTACATGCACGAAAGACCGGTTTATGTGTCCGTGTTTCAAGAAGACAAAGAGTTTATAAGTTTTCTGCAGAAAAATGCGTAATGTGCTTTATTCGAAATTTACAGGTACCTACATCATTATCATTTTCAGGAAAAGTATCAGCGATCAATTGTAGAATCGGTGAATTTTCCTTTCGACGGATTGCGAGTCGGTGAATTTTCCATGCGATAAATTTACCAGTCGGTGAATTTTCCAGTCGGTGAATTTCCTAGTCAGTGAATTTTCTAGTCGGTGAACTTTCCTAGAACCTTGGGTTGCGTCAGTTACTTCTAAGGGGAGTAAACTTATACAATCTGGTCCTCCTTGTATAAGTTTACATAAAGTCTTTGTTGCAACTAGTTTAATTTAGTTACATGTTGCTTAAAAGACAAATTGGAAATTAGCTGTAGATTTATGGTTATAAATCTGCAATATGCAGGAAATTAGCAAGGTATGTTGGCTTGTTTAGTGCCTTAATTCGCTGCCATATTTGGAATAAATTAAGATATGAGCGAACAACCTTCTTTTTGTCACGTTTTGTGCAATTATGCTGGCGCTTATTGAAATGTGTATTATAATGCGAACGTTGTGAATGTTTAATGCGACAAGCATAGATACGTGCAGAATTTTATACACCAGAGAATTAATATTGGTTTTTTAAATTTAATATTATCTAAAATAAAATTCAATAATGAAGCGTGAGGCTGGTTTTCTTCTACACGCTATTACTATATGCAACAGCTAAGTGGAATATCTTATTGTATAGTCAGGTACTGAATGAGTTGAATGTTTTAAAAAATCTTAAAATTAGTCTGTATATTGGTATTAGGGTTACCGTATAAGACTCGATTTACTATCTCTTCTCCCCTCAGCACCTCACTATTACAAAGGGTTTTTAGTTACATAACAATTATTTACATATTAATCCTAATACGAAGGATTTACTCGTAAAACTGCACAGCATTTAAAAATCATGTAAAATATGCAGTCCTTGATTATATGATCCTTCATATATTGTTTGGCTTAGCCACATTATTGTAATTGTATTTAGTAGGTACATATAGAACTATTAATTACAAATCATAAAATTTTAATAGACGTAATAGAATTAGACCATTATCCATAAAATTAACAAATATTGTTTCAATGATTGATTAGGTTCTGATAGTTTTCTCAGTTATACATTTAAAACGGAAATCAATCTATAATGTGAAACTATTTATTAACATTAATAATTAATTGTCCCGTATGTTAACTTTCTGTTTAGTTTTAATGAAAATAGAATATTTTGTGGTTTTCCTAACTGAAAGCGAATTTAAAACATACAAACAATTTCGTTTCCAAATCTTTAATTTTAGAAAGTAGCACAACATTAATACGTAAGGCAGACAACGTGAAAGACACATAAAATAATTGTCTTTTTTTAATTTTTAATTATAATATCTGCAGATAGCGCAAAACACTTCCGGTTTATAAGAGAATTCTGTTGGTTACCTCAATATTTTTGTTTAGTCACCCTTTCACAACATTTCAGTGAGATATAGCCTTAATATAACATATGTAACTACGTGTCATGTAGTATTTGTAGTAATGTTTTGCTTGTTGATGCCAAGTAATAAACAGCAGATCTTGTACGACGTCTTTTTTTAGATTTCTTTCATGCTGATTCGCACAAGTATAATTTTTTGTTGGTAGAGTATACTATTTTAATTAATTAATTATGGATGCATTATTAAACAATCAGTTTCCGGAAAGATACATTTTTATTTCAAGATTTTTAAACTTTGTTCCTGTCAGTCCAAGAGTTTACATAATGCATTAATCGAAGTGAATTATTACACTTACTGGAATGTTAAAGAAAAGTAGATATGCATTTAATAGTAAAGTTAATCATAATTGTTATTAAATTTACGAGTTGGAATTTATAGAACATTAAAATGTTCAAAAAAGTGTGCGAACTTATGCAATTGCCTGTTACTTTCAATGAAGTTATTTTTAAGCGTTTACAATCGCGCTCAAAAAGATTGCACGCCTACACAATTGTACATTATTGCTACTGAAAAGATATTTCACTAATACTTCTCTAATGAATATATTGCGCCAAACATAAACAGATAAATAAAACATTGTTGTGTTTCTCATATGCCCCATTCCAGTCGGCATCAGTGTCTAGTAATTAGCGCATCTGCCTATATATCCAAGGGACGCGGGTTTAATCCTGGCTGAGGTCGGTACAACCTTTCTGGCATGGAAAAATTTGAAAATGAGCCTACTGTCGGCCAAGAAGTAAAGCCGTAGCTCCCGTGTCACAGCGATGTGTGACACGCTAAAAATCACTACTGGAGTTGGAATGGAATTACCCTGATAGGCAAAATTCTTAGTTGGGTGTACAATGAGTCACATGTGGCATAATTATATATTAGAGATGATTGGAAATTCGCTTTCTAGATCTCGTTCAATTAAAATATAATTTCAATTGATCACATAGTAAAGAAGATATGGTCAAAATATTATAAAATACACAGATGCGAAATTTTTATTTGCTCATAACAATTAACGGGTATTTAACAACATTAATAACAAAAAAAGGCGGTTAAAGTAAGAACTACAAATACTTTTATATTTCAACTGCAACATTTATAAACAAGAAACCGAACGCTTTGTCGCGTAATCATTTGTTTCTGCAAGTTGAAACTTCATTGTCGCTGGAAGATAGTAAAGCGCACCTGAAGACGCTCTTGGTTATAGTTCAAATTTTCAGTTTCCTGGTTACTAGTGGTGGTTAACGTGGACGTTAAAAAAGGCCGATCTACAACGTATAAAAGCTTTCGTAAGTGGGTATGCAGAACAGTACCTTGGGCGGTCCTTTGCACCAACAATCCTGTTTTGCATGAACTTAACGTTGATATTCGACTATTGACGATTATACAACAATCTATCGTAAGATATTTTGGTCATGTTTCACGCAATACAGATTCCCTAGAAAGGTTAGTTGTATAAGGAAAGGTAGATGGACGTCGGTTGCCCGGCAGATCACCTAGCAGATGGATAGCTCCGGAAAAAAGATGACTGGACGTAGCTTATATAAAGCGACACGCATTGCTGAATATCAAACTACCTGGGCAACAACATCTATTCTGTCGTGATGTCACCATACCGTCGTATGGGTCAAGGAGTGCGGAGAAGGAGTGTTGATTTTAAATTTTAATTGCAATTAACAAAGACAGCACCGTGAATTGTCTGGATTAGAGGCTTGGCGAACCGTAGGTCAATTGGAAGGTGGCCGAACACAGCAAGCTATTGCCCAATGTATGGGGTAAGCCGAACTGTAACTTCGCGACTTTGAAATCGCTTTTTGGAAACTGGAGATGTTCAGAGAAGACAAGGATAAATTCCGCCAGCGCCAACAACACCAAGAGATGATCGTTACTCTAGCAACTTGCACGTGGAAATCAAACTTTTAGTGCAACCCAGCTTCGAGGTGAGCTTGCCGCTGGTAGTGGAAGGCTGGTACCAACACAAATAATAAGACATCTTCTTCATGATGTCGACCTATATGCTCGAAGACCATTGGTTTGCATTCCACTTCCTGCAAATCATAGAAGAGCTCGTAGAATGTGGGCAAAGAATCATAAGAATTGGACCTATAATGTCTGGGGAAGACTTTTGCTTAGTGAGTAGTCAAGATTCAGTTGACAACAAGATAATAGGCGTGTTTTTAATTTGGCGTGAACTCGGAACACGAAACAATCTACAATTTGTCCGAGAACGGCCATAATACGAAGGTGGCGGTTGATCGAGATAAGTACTGGATGTCATACGGATCCCCAATTCTTTTAGAATAGCTCTGTTACTGTCCAAAGGTATTTGGATGAGATGCTGCGACCTATTGTTCTTACGTAGCGACCAATTGTTCTTCTGTATGCAGCAACAGTGGAAGAATAATTCATGTTTATGGATGATAATGCTTGTCCACATCGAGCAAACATCGTAGACAACTGGTTTCGAATGGGAGTCTATAGAATGGATTGGCCAGCAAATTCCCTTGATGGTAATCCGATCGAACATGCATGGGGTGTATTAGGAACATGTGTTGCTGCACATAATATGCCACACGTACAATTTCGTAACTTCAAATTACTCTCAGAGAGGATTGGCATATGATTCTACAAGAACTCTTTCATAATTTTGATTCAATCTATTTTAACAAGATCTTCTTCTTCTACCCTTGACTAACGATAATTCCCTGTTTGTGCTCTGCCTCATTCTGTCTATGAAGAGAACCAGCTCTGGACCCATCTCCCGGTGGTCGTCCAGGTAGCCTTTACCCTCTCGGTCGTTCGTCCATACATATACGAGCCAATCGGTCTTCATTCGTTCGTTCGACGTGTTCTTTCCATTTTATTTTTCTTGTTTTCGACCATTTGGCCACGTCTTCTGTGTTACATCTTTCCCGAATGGAACTGTTTGCTTGCCTGTCTCGAAGGGTTACGTTTATTATTGATATTAGCACCTTCATTTCTGACGATCGTATTTTTTGTTCCCGCCCTGGTCTTTGTGGCATATGTTAATATAGGCCTTACCATGACCTTGTAGATTCTTATTTTCCCATCTGTATTTGTTTCGCCATACCGTATCCTTAAACATCCCACCACTTGTAGTGCTCTTGTGTTCTGAGCTTGTATTTCTCCAAAGTGGTCTCGATTACTTGTAGTTTCAACTCTTAGATACTTGAATGTCATTACTTGTTTGGCTATTGATTGCTCTATTTGCAGTTTGCATCTTATAGGGTCCTTGGAGCGTTCGGTTTCTTGTTTATAAATGTTGCACTTGAGATCTGAAAGTATTTGCAGGTGTTTTTTTTTATTAGTTTGTTAAATATCCGTTGACTGTTTTGAGCATAGCAATATTTTTATTTTTGCTGCCAAGCAATTAACAGTAATCATTACTAGATATATTTTTTAAATTAAATTTTAAAATATAATTTTTTGTAATTATACAGGCTTTAAGCAATTAGTTTTAGGAGACATAAATTTCTATTGCAATATTTTTATTTAAATAATGTTTTAATTTAATTCAAGATTTTCGTATTTTGTTTCTACAAGTCTTAAAGTTTACATAATTATTAGTTAAACTGAATGACTAGAAGAAGTAAATATGAATTCAATGATAAAATTAATGATAATCATAATTAAAGTTACGCTGACTGTGTATTTGGGGAATGAGAAAAAGAAGCACAGATGATTGAAGCAATTCAAAAAAGAAAGGCAGAGTGAACCAAGTGATTTTCGCAACCTTTTGCGATAGATTTTCCATTGTTCATTTTTTTATATTCTGTTGATACACTGCTAAGAAATTAACGCACCAATTATTAATGTTAAATAAAAAAAAAAGTACTGCGCTATCTACTTCAACCAAATGCATGGAATGAATGCCTGATACAAATCTGATAGACACATGTTACTCTTGGTCTGTTTCTACATCTTTAACTTTGTCAAAAAAAATTAATCAATTTTACATGCGCATTTTCAATTTACTTGCAGTTTCGTTTTACTTTAAAA
Organism: Limonius californicus; assembly: GCA_014611495.1. Classification (NCBI taxonomy): domain Eukaryota; kingdom Metazoa; phylum Arthropoda; class Insecta; order Coleoptera; family Elateridae; genus Limonius; species Limonius californicus. Next base: position 13,383 of record JABXWE010002805.1, on the reverse strand, counting down.
CGTATCAAATCGTGTAGCTGCCATCAAACAATTGCTTGTACGATCAATCTTATTTAAAATGCAACGTATCTCAAGAAATTTAAGTCGTGATGAGTGTGTCACAGCCCTCACTTTGTCCGAAAAAGGGGATTCTTTCCACGCTATCGCTGACAGGCTTGGGGTGAACCACACAACCATTTCTCTGGTCATCCAGCGTTCCAGAGAAACCAAGGAACATGACACGCGACCAGGGCAAGGGCGACCACGTGCTGCTACCGCCGTAGAAGAGCGCTTTACCACCACAAGAGCCCTCCACAGACAACTTTCAGCAGTACATAATGTGCAGGTTAGCATTGAAACCGTTCGTCAACGTCTTCTGGAAGGAAATCTGAGAGACAGATTACCAGCTACTGGCCCACAGTTGACTGCAGACCACCGCAGACACAGATTGGATTTTGCTAGAAACCATTTGAATTGAAAAAATGAAGATTGGAGACGCATTTTGTTTACAGACGAGTCCAGATTTTGTTTGGAGAGTTGTGATAGGCGCATTCGAGTTTTTAGACGTCCAAATGAATGATATGCTTAATGCAATTTTGCCCCCACGAACGCATTTGGTGGTGGCTCAAAAATGGTATGGGGAGGCATATCTTTCACGGCCCGTACAGACCTACACATCTTCCCCAACGGCACTTTAAACAGTCAGAGGTACATTACGGATGTCTTAGAGCAGTATGTTGTGCCGTATGCCCCATACATTGGAGACAACTTCCAATTAATGGACGACAACGCTCGGCTCCACATAATCAGAATTGTGCAAGAATACTTACACGACATTGGTACTCCTGTTATGCAATGGCCAGCCAGAAGTCCCGACTTGAATCCGATTGAGTACCACTGGGACATTCTCGGAAGACAAGTACGATCCCTTCAACCAGACCCTGCAACTCTTAACGACCTAGGGAATTCATTAGTGGACATGTGTGTAATCTTGAACAAGAGCAGTTAAGTGTGTTAATTTGAAGCATGGACCGTCGTCAAGCTGTCATAACAAGTCAAGACAGAAACACAGCCTGTAAACTTACAATTTTTCAGTTTTCGAATTTTGATTTTTTAAATTTTGCTTTGATTGTTGCTAAGTTGCGTTGATTGTTGTTAATTTGGATAAAATACGGCTTACTTAATTTTAAGCATTATCTATGATTAAACGTACTTCATTACATGCAATACTTTAAACAATATTGCGATTGTTAGTTGTTTAATTATTATTATTAATAATAGTTAATTTCTTGGAACAGTGTATATTCGTTGGACTTCACATTCCACAAAACCGGCAAAGAATGATATACTTTATGGAATACTGCACAATAATATTGACCGTCTAGGGGCCGTTTTATTTGTTATTGTACTTTGATGTGACTGGCAATTTGTAAAATAAATAAGTACAAAAAGTTCCGGCTTGTTTCGTATACATAAAATAGATTAAGAAAGTTGAAAGTTTAAAATGTGCCAGATTGTTAAAAGTCCATAGTCTAATAAATTAAATAGCGTGTGGAAGTGCGGAATCACCACACTATCTTATCTTTAGCTGTTTACCTACTCTGGGAGACCGAATCTATATTTAATACAATTCAGCCTAGTGCTCCGCGATTCATTTTAATTCTAGTTCAGTGTTTATCAGTCTAGTGGATTGAGGTTTGTAATCAAACAGTTAATTAAGAATTAATTACGTTGGCACTTAATTGCAGTACGTTTTGAGGGGGTATCTCAGCAGGTGCATAATTATAGAAAGGCAAGTTTTTTTTACTTTTAAATATGCTATATATTTGTACTACCACCTCATTAAAAAGACAGGCTTGGTTTTTAAACACGTAGTGACGCGTTGCTAATTAACATCTGCAGGCCCGGCTTCAGATTGTAAAAAAGGGTTATAATTTTTTTGCGATTTGGATTTGAAAAATATTGTGCGTGTGTTTCTATAATTTCGTCAACCTCAATCTATTTATATTTGTATGGCTACTATTATACAGGGTAATCCAAGATTCTACATTCCTTTCGACACTTACGTTATAAACAGGGAAGTATGAAAGTGCAATTCTCATAATAAACAAATTTATTAAATGACCAAATTCTTTGACGTAAAATATTGTACAATCAAGGATTTTTTAAAATTATACTTTCCAGATCTATAAATGTAGGGACCCCGGTGGAGCGGTGCGGATACGCGCTGCCACTCGAGGTCACATTGAAATGCGGCCGATCGGCTGGGGTGTTCGAATCCCGACTAAGGTGACCGCATTTCACTTAGTTAAGTTTAGGGTACTTGTTGCATGAATGGATAGCGTATAAGGGACGCCCGCACCTCCCTGAAGTAATGCGAAAGCGGTTCTGGGGTGGAACGGTCGTATGTACGAATGCAAAAAAATCTATAAATTGTAAACTTTCTATTTCGTAGGCGATCTGCCTATCAAATATAAATAAATTTTCGGAATCTTTTCTAGGCTAGACTTATTTGGCTAAACTATTTTTGAACTTTCTCAAAAAATTGAAACTAGTCGAGGAAAATAAATATGAGCAGTTTAGGTAACTAGTTAAGTGTGTCAAGAACTAAATTTGATTTATAGGAGTAAAAATACCATACTTGTTATATTTCAAATGTGATGTAATTCTGATTGGTTCAAAGTCCAAATGTAGAGTTACTTGATTCATCAACAACATATGGGTGAAGTTTAAACCTAACTGATGGTTATAAAATTTGCGATTTTAATCTTCAAGTTGACATACAAAGTTGTAGTACTGGCTGTCAGTAATTTTACACATACAAATATAAGGATTTAAAAAATATCTATAAGATAGTGAACAGAAAATAAAATATTTAATTCAAGAAACATAGTAATACTATGACACGTGTGAGTTTTTAAACAAAATGGATCTGTCACCATGGAGAATAACCGTTGTTGCAAACAGAACTGAGTATTCTTAGCGGCTTTTAGGTAGTTTGAACGCTGATGTTCTCGTAAAACCGTCCGTTACTGATTAATCTTAGCTCCATCTTTCAGGTAATTCAACATTTTTATAATCATGCGCTTATACAATCCCGAAGATTTTTCAAAAATACTTCTTTATTCTACTTTCAAGACGAATTTCTTATGCTCATCACACTAACCAAGGTATAATTTTCATTAAATTATTCTTCTTTCTCTGCTACTCAGTTATGCCTCACGGCGTTGGGGCTTTGGGCCATCTCTTGAAGTTGTTTCTATCCCTTGCTAAAACTCTTGCTTCTACGATGGTCTTCCTTCTTTTCACTGCCATTTCTCTGTTGTTTTCTTCCCACTGGATCCTTGGTCTGTCTCGTGATCTTTTCTCTTCAATTCGCATTTCCATTTCTTCATCATCATCATTATCATCATCATCATCTGACATGGAGCCGACTCGAGGGTCAATCCTGGATTACGCCAGGCCCACCCCATGCCCTTGAGAATTTTTTCAGTTCTCAAACGTACTAAGTGACTGTATCAACTTAATCTTCTATTTCTTCTACAGTGGTTTTAGATTTAGTCTTTTAAGCGATTGTTTCTCATCCTATGGCTCCTTGTTTTTTTCTTGGACTTTTCTGAGAAATTTCATTTCTGCTTCAGTTACCATGGATTTATGTTTATCGAGCATTGTCTATGATTCTGCGCCATACGTAAATGTCGGGGTATAATATATCGTTTTGTATAGGGGTAGTTCGGTTATTTTTTCGTATTATCTAATAGTATACTCTGTTCGCCTTGCTTCTCCTGTGTTTCACTTCTTGTTGTATCTTCTCGTTCGTGCTCATTACTTTCCCCAAATGTTCGTGTTTGTCCACATACTCTAATTGCTAAAACTCTTGCTTCTACGATGGTCTTCCTTCTTTTCACTGCCATTTCTCTGTTGTTTTCTTCCCACTGGATCCTTGGTCTGTCTCGTGATCTTTTCTCTTCAATTCGCATTTCCATTTCTTCATCATCATCATTATCATCATCATCATCTGACATGGAGCCGACTCGAGGGTCAATCCTGGATTACGCCAGGCCCACCCCATGCCCTTGAGAATTTTTTCAGTTCTCAAACGTACTAAGTGACTGTATCAACTTAATCTTCTATTTCTTCTACAGTGGTTTTAGATTTAGTCTTTTAAGCGATTGTTTCTCATCCTATGGCTCCTTGTTTTTTCTTGGACTTTTCTGAGAAATTTCATTTCTGCTTCAGTTACCATGGATTTATGTTTATCGAGCATTGTCTATGATTCTGCGCCATACGTAAATGTCGGGGTATAATATATCGTTTTGTATAGGGGTAGTTCGGTTATTTTTTCGTATTATCTAATAGTATACTCTGTTCGCCTTGCTTCTCCTGTGTTTCACTTCTTGTTGTATCTTCTCGTTCGTGCTCATTACTTTCCCCAAATGTTCGTGTTTGTCCACATACTCTAATTGCTGGCCATTTATCTCCATGTTTGAGTTTTCTTCCCTTCATGTTTTAGTAACGTTAAAATTTTATTTTTGTTGATACTTATCTCCATTGCCCTTTCTTGTGGACAGGTGTTCCAGATCTCTAAATTTCTTGGGCGATTATTTGTGTTTTCTGCTATTAGGACAATGTAATCAGCATATATAAGTCCATGTGTTTATACCGGGTTTAGATTGTAGTAGCCCAGTCCTGTGGCTCTTGTTGGCCTTTTCGTCGCCTTCATTATTTCTATCGTACATAAGTGACAAAGTAGTAGTGGGCTTGGGTTATCGTCTTGTTTTGTTTCCTTTTTTATTTCTAAATTCTGCGATTTCTCTCTGTTCACTCTAGCGGCTCCTAGCACGTTAGGGTATACAGTATACACTTTTGATGACGCTTTGTAACGTTGGATAAGTTTTACGTCCTTCCAGTTCTTCCCATATGTGTTTTTTGGGTACTTGGTCGAAAGCTGCTTAATGCTCTGTATATTTTCGTTTCTTTCAATTATTTTCTCTGTTATGGTTCTAAGTGCGGTCTTGTCCTTGCCTGCTTAGCCTAAAGGCTGCTTGTTCTTCCTCCAGTTTGTAATCTATTTCATACAATTAACGCTAATAGTTTACGAGCAGTAGTTGTTGAGTCGTTGCTCTAATGAACTCTAAATTTCAACTTTAATCGAATAACTTCGAATTTAAAATATAAATGACTTCTTCTTCTGCATTCCTATAGGCCGATGGCCTGTTAATTACCTATAAATGTTAGACACTGACTGATAGCGTTAATAGAAGAAATAACCAATTGCCATTTCTGGAAGAAATGAATAAATTGCTGGATAAGTATATTGGGAATTTATGTGTAGCTGATTTTTTTTATAAGACATGCTTAACAGGTGCGTCTATTGCGTTTGTTGTTATCACCAATTTAATAGTATCTAAATTAAAACGGACACAAATAGGAACGGAATGCCTGCCTTGAAGCTAAGTACAGCCTAGAAATTGTTATTATTTATTCAACGTCAACCTATAACATACAAATCACGCGTTAACAACTTCTATAGCCTGCATACAACATTTGCCCCGAGCTATAAAGTTTTTAAAAGGGATCGCGTGGAGGCGCTAGATATGTCAACCAAAGTGGATCATTGAATACTACATTTTGATGTAGTTACATTTTCAAGTCCAACTAGGTTTTATTAAGTCAACTTTATATTTTTATTTTATTTTATTTTTTATTCATTTTAATAGGTTACTAAAAAGTAGTAAAAAAATGTTAAATATCACTACAATCATGGTTTGCTACAAAGTATTGATAGTACATAGTAGGACGCAGCATGAATTTTGGGTGAACTGTCAGTGCTAATAAGTTTATTGTAAAACTATTTTTACAGTTTTCTGCTGAGATATTAAATATATTTTTCTTCTATATTTAGGAGCTTAGCAGTTTACTACCTTTTTCCGTCCTACTCATATACAGTGGTGTGAAAAAGTTTTACATCAGTTGCACAAATAAGATAAATTGCAGTTTAAACCCATTTTTTTTCAAATATTTTTTATTTCATCATTGCAAATATAATACAGGTCTTAAACACAATACTAGTAATAATAATAGCCTATAAAAAAAACGGAAAAATTGTACATTATACATAATAATGTAGTTTACACCTAAACACCTAAATACACACTAATTAATTTTAAATTATTTTAGTACTTCATAGGCCACCCTTTGTTTTTAATAACTAATTCACACTTTTTTGGCATAGAATTCACTAGTTTTTGTAATTCTTCCTTCGTAATGGAGCGATACCAGGCATGAATTAGAGATTCGATTAATTCTACTTTTTGGCGGCTTTTTTTCTTGCAATAATGTTTGAAATCCTCTGCCATAAGATTTCTATAGGGTTTCAGTCCGGGGATTGTGCTGGCCAGTCTATTCTTTTAACTTTATTGGTCGACGTCCAAGATTGAACAACCTTTGCTTTGTGGCAAGGAGCATTGCCATCTTGAAAGATAAATGTTTTGCCAGGAAATAACTAGGACATGAATGTATCTGGTTGCATTAATCATACCAGATACAACAAGCAGTCTACCAACACCTGCAGCAGACATAAAGCCCCATATCATGACAGAGGTTGGATGTTTAATTGTTGGCAGAACACACTGTCGTGAAATTTGTTCTCCAGGAAATCTTCTAACTTATGTGTCTCCAGCATGATTGTTAATGTTAAAGGTAGATTTATCACTAAGTAATACCTTCTGCCACTGTTCTGGGGTCCAATGGCGATGACCCTATGCCCATCTCAATTAAGACTTCTGTCTGGCAGGCTCGTCCTCCGTAATACACTGTTGTCTCTCACTGCTGTTCTTTTTGGACGGCCACTGCGGGGTTTGTCTTCAATTTTTCCCATCTTCCAGAGTATTTTTGATCACTTTAATAACTGTGGATTGATTACAATGCACTTTCATAGCTATTTCACTACTCGAAGCGCCTTGTTTATGATGAAAAATTATTTTATATAATTTTTCATCCAATAATTTGTACGGTTTCTTTTCGGATGGCATTTTGCCACTGTGAAGGACATGCAAAATACAACTGTATAAGCCATAGTACCTGCAGGTATATATATATATATATATATATATAAATTTTAAGATGTAAATTGTTGGGGTAATCGACCAAGGGCAAAGAAATTAAACCACCCTTTATGTTTATTTAGCTAAGCTTTCGGAAAAAACTTTATTCCATCATCAGAGCAAACTGTAACAAAATGAGAAGCCGAGGATAACCTCAATAACACAGTATGATCTACGTAATACTTACAAACTGGGAGGTTATTAAAACAAACTTGCAGCACATGAATAACTAAGTTACAAATTACTGAACATTATAGTAAAACCTGCGTGTACATTACTGCAGTCCCGAGTTAAAATATAATTTAATAAATAATTACAAACAACATATTAAAATACAATTTGCACATGTACAAATTCTTGTGGTGATAACAAACTAGTTTATAAACGCGCCAATGACAAACAGGTCACCAACAACTACCAACCTAAGGTAAAACAGAAACCATCACTGGGCGGGAAAATTCAAACGCACAACAAGAAACCCTCCTAATTAGAAGGAATCCCTTGATTGCCCATCACAATCCTCCCGTCCAGAGACGGCACTGAGAAAAACAACACTAGTCTAACCATTATCCAAATCCATATCTAAGACATGGGAATAAATAACACTAAGCTGATCTATATCCGTTTTTGAATTCATGCTCATGGGTTCTTTGTAAATGTGAAACATTTCCAGAAAAAGTCTGCCTTTATGGTTGTTCTCAATGTCTAAAATCTTTACATTATTGAAATCCGGTTGATGGTTTAAACTATTAGAATGAATGGCTAAGGCGCAGGAATTTTTTTTTCCAATTCTGCAATCACTTCTATGTTGAGTTAGTCGATTTTTTAACCATTGACTGGTTTGACCTATATATTTTTTATCACAATCAAGACATGCGATAGAATATACGGCATTCGACTTCATCAGCATAGGAGTTTTGCATTTGACCTTAGAAAAAAGGTTATTGACAGTTTTTAAATTATATTTAGCAATTTTTATGTGGTCACTCTTTAAAACATTAATTAAACTATAAGTTAAATTGGTAATGAAGGGAAGTTTTAAATAGAAAATTTGATCTGTTTGTGCAGCCGGTTGCTGGTTCACTGGAAAGGGACGGGGGGTACTAAACAGTAACTTTCTAATGAGAACCTTCGGGTAACCGTTATTGATTAAAATGCTTGACAGTTTATCAAGATTTTTTTTGGATTAACGACGGGTGACAAATTTTAGTTATGCGGTTTTTTAAACCCAACACAATGTTGGTTTTTTGTTTCATCGGATGTTCCGAATGAAAATTGATGTAACGACCAGAAGAAGTAGGTTTCTGGAACCAGTCCAAAATTAAACAATTAGAAGAATTACGGATTAGTTTAATGTCTAAGAAGGGTACACTATTATTCGTTTCAGTTTCAACAGTGAACTGCAACTGGTTGTGAAAGTTATTAAAAGTAATCAAAGTTGTCTCTATTGAATCAGAGGGCACCGATAGTATTAAATCATCGACATATTTTTTTAGAAAAGGTAACTGAAAAGGTAGAAGCGGGATAACTTGATCAAGGAGATGATCCATGACAATTTGAGCTAAAATTGGGCTTAAAGGTGACCCCATAGGGGTGCCATTAATCTGAAGGAAAAACTGACCATCAAACACAAAATAGCTATTATTAAAAATGAATTGAATAACATTTAAAAATTGATCTTTGGAAAAATTACAAACAGGGTGAATCAATTCCCATTTTTCACTAATAATTGACAAAACTAAGTCAAGGGGAATATTAGTAAACAGTGAAACCACATCTAGAGAGACAATGACAAATCCTTCAGGTAACAGAAAGTTATTAAATTCCTCAGCAAAAGAAAATGAGTCTTTCACATTGTAATTCGAGTTCCCTTGGAACGCATTCGTTAAAATGTTTGCAACAAATTCAGCCAAAGCATAAGTAGGGGAATTAGTTGATGACACAATCGGCCTCAAGGGAACATCAACCTTGTGTATTTTTGGGAGTCCGTATAGCTTAGGAGCCACGGAGTTGTTCGACGTGAGTTTCTTACACATTACCTCATCGATGATACCTTTAGTTTTAAGATCTTTGAGAAGATCGTTGGTCTTTTTTTGGGTGGTAAACGTGCAATCCCTCCCCAGTTTTTTGTATACTGAGGTATCATTGACTAAGTCATATACCTTGTTTAGGTATTCTTCCCTTTTTAATATCACAGTTACTGCCCCCTTATCGGCCTTCATGACAAGAATGTCAGGGTTATCCTTGAGAAACTTTTTGGTTTTGTTGTAAACACATCGACCAAGGCGCTCACTAGGAGATTGCAAAAAATTAGTTAGGACGTTCGTCACACGAGCTCTTAAAACATTTCTTTTGTTATTAGGTAGTAACTCCAGAATGGTTTCAATGTTGGAAAGTACCCTACCAAGAGGGATTTCTTTGTTTGTAACGGGTAAACTAAATTTAGGGCCTAATGATAGAAGGTTTAAAATGTCTGTGGGAATGTCCACATCAGTTAAATTCTTAATCCATTTACTATTGTCTTGAAACAGTTTAACATTGTCTTGAGCACCATTAAGTAATCTATTGAATTTGTTTATGTTAATCTTTTTTACTTTGGAAAACTTCTTTTGGAAAGCAATGTGAGTTCTGTGATTAAATTCATGTATAATAGCAATAGGTAAAATTTGACATAATGATTGAACAATAAATTTAAGTGATCTTTGAAAGTTGTTAATTTCTGCAATTGTGATTTGAATTTCATAACCAAGTACTCTCTTCCCTAACCTGTTATTAAACTTGTAAATTTATTGTCCAATTCTATTGTTGTGCGTTGTTAACAGTCCTAGGAGGTTCTTTGAGCCGAAACTTATGTGGTTGGGAAGTTGACCCCCGATAAGGGGGCAGTAACTGTGATATTAAAAAGGGAAGAATACCTAAACAAGGTATATGACTTAGTCAATGATACCTCAGTATACAAAAAACTGGGGAGGGATTGCACGTTTACCACCCAAAAAAAGACCAACGATCTTCTCAAAGATCTTAAAACTAAAGGTATCATCGATGAGGTAATGCGAAAGAAACTCACGTCGAACAACTCCGTGGCTCCTAAGCTATACGGACTCCCAAAAATACACAAGGTTGATGTTCCCTTGAGGCCGATTGTGTCATCAACTAATTCCCCTACTTATGCTTTGGCTGGATTTGTTGCAAACATTTTAACGAATGCGTTCCAAGGGAACTCGAATTACAATGTGAAAGACTCATTTTCTTTTGCTGAGGAATTTAATAGCTTTCTGTTACCTGAAGGATTTGTCATTGTCTCTCTAGATGTGGTTTCACTGTTTACTAATATTCCCCTTGACTTAGTTTTGTCAATTATTAGTGAAAAATGGGAATTGATTCACCCTGTTTGTAATTTTTCCAAAGATCAATTTTTAAATGTTATTCAATTCATTTTTAATAATAGCTATTTTGTGTTTGATGATCAGTTTTTCCTTCAGATTAATGGCACCCCTATGGGGTCACCTTTAAGCCCAATTTTAGCTCAAATTGTCATGGATCATCTCCTTGATCAAGTAATCCCGCTTCTACCTTTTCAGTTACCTTTTCTAAAAAAATATGTCGATGATTTAATACTATCGGTTCCCTCTGATTCAATAGAGACAACTTTGATTACTTTTAATAACTTTCACAACCAGTTGCAGTTCACTGTTGAAACTGAAACGAATAATAGTGTACCCTTCTTAGACATTAAACTAATCCGTAATTCTTCTAATTGTTTAATTTTGGACTGGTTCCAGAAACCTACTTCTTCTGGTCGTTACATCAATTTTCTTTCGGAACATCCGATGAAACAAAAAACCAACATTGTGTTGGGTTTAAAAAACCGCATAACAAAAATTTGTCACCCGTCGTTAATCCAAAAAAATCTTGATAAACTGTCAAGTATTTTAATCAATAACGGTTACCCTAAGGTTCTCATTAGAAAGTTACTGTTTAGTACTCCCCGTCCTGTTCCAGTGAACCAGCAACCGGCTGCACAAACAGATCAAATTTTCTATTTAAAACTTCCCTTCATTACTAATTTAACTTATAGTTTAATTAATGTCTTAAAGAGTGACCACATAAAAATTGCTAAATATAATTTAAAAACTGTCAATAACCTTTTTTCTAAGGTCAAATGCAAAACTCCTATGCTGATGAAGTCGAATGCCGTATATTCTATCTCATGTCTTGATTGTGATAAAAAATATATTGGTCAAACCAGCCAATGGTTAAAAAATCGACTAACTCAACATAGAAGTGACTGCAGAATTGGAAAAAATTCCTGCGCCTTAGCCATTCATTCTAATAGTTTAAACCATCAACCGGATTTCAATAATGTAAAGATTTTAGACATTGAGAACAACCACAAAGGCAGACTTTTTCTGGAAATGTTTCACATTTACAAAGAACCCATGAGTATGAATTCAAAAACGGATGTAGATCAGCTTAGTGTTATTTATTCCCATGTCTTAGATATGGATTTGGATAATGGTTAGGCTTTGTGTTTTTCTCAGTGCCGTCTCTGGACGGGAGGATTGTGATGGGCAATCAAGGGATTCCTTCTAATTAGGAGGGTTTCTTGTTGTTCGTTTGAATTTTCCCGCCCAGTGATGGTTTCTGTTTTACCTTAGGTTGGTAGTTGTTGGTGACCTGTTTGTCATTGGCGCGTTTATAAACTAGTTTGTTATCACCACAAGAATTTGTACATGTGCAAATTGTATTTTAATATGTTGTTTGTAATTACTTATTAAGTGATATTTTAACTCGTGATTGCAGTAATGTACACGCAAATTTTACTATAATGTTCAGCAATTTTTAAATTAGTTATTCATGTGCTGCAAGTTTGTTTTAATAACCTCCCAGTTTGTAAGTAGTACGTAGATCTTGCTGTTTTCTTGAGGTTATCCTCGGCTTCCCATTTTGTTACAGTTTGCTCTGATGATGGAATAAAGTTTTTTCCGAAAGCTTAGCTAAATAAACAAAGGGTGGTTTAATTTCTTTGTCCTTGGTCGATTACCCCAACAACTTACATCTTAAAATGTATATATATATATATGTGTGTGTGTGTGTGTATATATATTAATGTATATGATAATGGTGAGGCTCTATACTCCATGAATGGGTTTCGCTTGCCAGGTGGATGGTCAGAACTCCTAATCTTTGCCCTCACAGCCGCCAAATTAATGACACGTGGTGATGTGGTGGGCATCACACATTAGACAACCGCATTATTATCCCTTGCTCATTAGAACGCAGGTGCCCAATTATTTAAAGCGATTGGGTAGGCCGCCCGCCAGGCATCGAGTTGGGGGTTTGAACCTTCCACGCCGGAACCTAGTGCTCTAACCACTGGAGCACACTGGCGCTATACACAGAGGGAATTTTTCTTTTTAGTATACATTGCCTATGAATACTTTGAAAAAGAACGCGTCAATTGCGCCTATTGTATAAGCAACAAACTATACAGACAACTGAAGATGCTGTGACCAAAACAATTAAATTAATTCAAGGTTAAAAAATAAAATTAATCTTCATTTAGTGTCTTCTTGCGTTTTTTATACACCCCTGTATAGAATGGTAACAGCTTAAGAACTATGAGAGACTTATTTTCACTAAAATATCTAGAAAGACCTGTTCCTTGTATTCGAACCATACAAACAATTGTTAGAAAATTTAAATCAGAGGGATGCGTAATAAATTCCCATAAAATAAGAACTAAAAGTAATCACATTTTAACCGACGAAATGAAATTAAATATTTTATGCTACGTTGAAGAAATCATAATTAATAGTTATAACAAAAAATAATAATTAAAGAAAGTCTGCGATGGCCGGGAGTCGAACCCGAATTAACGGCTTAGAAGGCAACTATGCTGACCATTACACCACCTTGCCGTTGATGTATTTGTGTTGTTCAAAGGAAGTACAATGTTCGCAGACCTTGCAGAAACATCACCCTGTCGATTTTTGTATTTAACAAATAAGTCACTATTTGCGTCCTATATACAGGATGTAATACTTATTTAATATAAACACTGCATCAACATAACCTTCATACTCAAATAATTTACAACTATAGTGACGTTTGCTTCTGATTTTTAGTTGTTGGTATAGTTGGTTGCCTACACAATAGGCGTAATAGACGCGTTCTTTTTAAAAGTATACATAGGCAATGTATACTAAAAAGAAAAATTCCCTGTATATAATGACTATTATGTACTGGTCCATGCTACAGTGATGAACAGAACTTTCCAATATTATAACTGTAACTG
>JABXWE010002803.1:0-39832 GCA_014611495.1 Limonius californicus | reverse complement strand
ATCAAATGTTCGTACAGTTACACGCAAACATTCTAACATTGTAAATTGTTCACAAGATGAATTTAAATGTATACAAGTGGTCAATTTTTCGATGGTACCGTTGGCATCTTGGAAATCGTAAGAGATACGGAGTCGGTTAAATTAGAGAAAAGTTGCTCTTTTTATGGCGATTGAGAATCTGAAAAAAATCGTGTATATTTTCATTCGTTCTTCGTCTATCACGAAAAAACTGAAAATTGCGATTTTAGGCATAAATTATTATCTTCCCTACCATTGACGCTATTTCAAACAAACTTGGTAACATTAGGTTTTCGGTCACTGTCAGTTGAATGACATTCACAGACACTTTCTAGACCTTCTAAATTTCAAGTTGTGATGGTTAATTCTTTTATTTCTTCTGGCCGCCATACTGGATTGTCACACCATTAGATAGCCATACAAATTAGCGTTTCAAAATGCTAATATACATAACTTTCTACTTCCCAAAAACTTGTTGACATTTGAAAATTTGTGTAAATAGTTCATAAAATCACTTTGACATTGAAAAACAATTGTGTGCTGCGTTCATGAAATTATTGAAACTGAATGGTAACAAATGATTTGGTTTAATAACAAAATAGACAGATTTCGTGTAAATGGTGCACGTAGAGTATCTTTATTGTATTTTGTAATTGTCAAGATATTCACCGTTGATGAAAAGCAGGATATGTACGATGTCTACATTCATAGCAATAGAAATTCCGTTTCAGCTTCCGAAAATTATGCAAATTTGTATTCGGAGAGACAGCTACCTCACCAAACAATGTTTGCAAGAATTTCAAGAATTTTGGTTGTTTGTGGTAAAATTAGGAGACCGCGACGGCTATATAGAAAAGGAATTATTGCTAATGAAGTGAATGTGCTGGCTCAATTAGCGATTGATCTAGAAAACTCCAGCCGAAGAATTTCTTAAGAGTGTGGTATTGATGATTCTATTGTGAGGAACGTTATCAATAAACGTAAGTACCATGATTATAAATCCACAGCTGTACAAATTCTTCATCCTGCTGATGGTAGGAAAAGATTGGACTTTTGTTATTGGTTCCGCGAAAAACTGTGACAAGATTCACATTTTTCCAGAAAAATACTATGGGTCTTTATTTACAACTTCGGGAATATTTAACAGGACAAATCTTCATGGAATTTCCCGTTTAATAAAAGAGATTAGGCCGCAAGTTCGATATGCTTTGAATATATGGGCTGACCGTTTAGATAATGCGGTTCTGAGTCAATTTTTTATCGATGGATATTTAGATGGGCCTGGATATTTGAATTTTTTTGCATTCTTCGAGATTATTTAGATGCACGTTTTCAAAATTCATGGCTTGGTAAGTTTGGCCCCGTTCGTTGGCTTCCACGATCGCAATGCTTCACGCCAACGGATTACTTTCTATGTGGCAATGTAAAAGACGCTGTGTATGCATTCCTCACAGAAAGCATTGGACTTGTTCGCCTCAAAATCGAAAATGCCTTCGACTCCATTCCGAGGCTGCATATCCAAAAAGCAGTGGACGAAATGAATTCGAAGACTAACCTCTGCAGCATGAATAACGGCGCGCCCTCTGAGCAATTTTAATAATCATAGTATTTTTGAATTCAAATTATTATCTTGTTATCGGAGACCAATAATGGTTTTGTCAATCGCAGCCTGAAGCCCTTTTTTCCTCTCATTCATTCATAATACCCCACCCCCCGGAACCGCTTTCGCATTACTTCAGGGGGTGCGGGCGTCCCTTACACACTAAACATTCATGTAGCATGCACCCTAAACTTAACTAAGCGAAATGCGGTGGCCCCAGTCGGGATTCGATCGCCCCAGCCGATCGACTACATTTGGCTTTGACCTCGAGTGGCAACGCGCTTCCGCACTAGACCACCGAGGCTTGAAGCCCTAAAAAATTTCTGATACACTATCACAATTTTCATTTTTTTCGTAGTAAATTAAGGACGAATCAACATGTCCAAGATTTTTCCAAAATACGAATGGTGAGCATCGAGAAATTCACCACCCTGTATATAAAAAAGGGTTCCGAGACGCCCGAATGTATGGTGGAACCGCCAGTAACTTCCACATTTCCTGCAAAACCTAGAAAAAAACTGCATAGTTAATTAACAAATTAATTACCAAATCTATTAAACAATCTACAACAGAATTTTGCTTTATTTCTCGATAATACAACTACTGTTATGCCTCATAAATTGAAGCACTTTGTAAACAAATAGTCACTACGTACAATCTTTACTACTTTTTAGTAATACGGATAGTTTTTATCTAATGCGGAAAGTCTGAAGATAGGTTTACACTCGATTCCGCTCGCCCAAGGACAGCAGTCGAGAAGAATAGAAGAACGAGGAAAAAATACACCAGCAGGCTGACGTCAGAATGGTGGCGTGATATTGATGCACAATGTTTCGTCAAATAATAAAATTGGAATAACAGGAAAAAATACTTAGAATTAGGTATTCTGAACGCCGAAAACGATAATGTACGGCACAGACTTCTTGCTGGAACAATAGATCTTTACGGGAACATTTAAAACGGATAAAGGGGGTTAGTTTTATCCGTAAGAAATGAAAAGGAATCCACACGGTATTCTTAACGTATTGTTGATTCTTGTGTACGCACTATCCGACTTAATTGTGAACTTTGATTTACTGGAGAAAACGCTAAATAGTAAAGAGCAACTGCATTCAAACTACTCTAAGCACCAAACGTTTCTATCTCTAGAGTTCGCGTCCTCGCGGGCAAGCAAGCTAGCGCCTGTTTCTCGAAGAACCGGTTCTTTCTGCAACCCTATGAACCCCTGGAAGAATGACTACACTTGCGGTCGGGCTGTTTTTAGAATTCCAACCCGTGTCCACCAATGAGAGTAGGCGAAGAAAATGACAACTCATGGGACAACCATTTACATATTAAATGATAGGATCAATCTAACAAACAATCAATATTTAAATTGAAGGCCTGGAAAAGAGACGACCGTTACAAATTTACCAAATTTTAAGCTATTTATCAAATACTGCTGAGATTTTATTTTTTAAACTTCCGGTGAAGTAGTACAGTGCACAAAAAATTCGTACATTTTACATTTTTTCTTATTTTATATAATTCCACGAAATTATTGATCGTTTTCAGTTTTGCTTACAATTTTGTCTTTTCTGTTCCCATTTCTTCCTAACATATTATCGTTTCAGTAGTTCAATAGTTTCGTTGTATAAAGACAATTACTGCTAGTTTCGTTCTTTTCTTTCTATTTGATATTTGTCCAATTTTATTTCAATATTTGTTAGTGTTTTGCTGATTTTGTCACACGTTCTCCAAAATGTTCATAAATTACGAATCCAGGCTATCAACAGATACCAATAAATTATCTTCTTGCAAATTTTCAAAAGTATACAGTTGTAACACTCCCCAGGTTTTTCATAGGGGATATTAACTGTGAATGGGATCATGGCATAAAATCATAATAATAGCAAAAAAAAACCTTAAAATACATATACTGAATGATAATAATAATGGGGAAGTTACAACACAACTTGGAAATCCATTCTACAGGCTGGTCCTTGCCCAATCTATTACTAATTAAAACCGGGAAAGATTATGTCGACAATTGACCTCGTTGTGCCTGGTACTCGAATTCCTGGAGGTATATTTGTAATATATAAGTTAGTTATTATGCCATAAATTAGCAAACCTTATCTGGACGGTCTAATGTTGATTAGTATCCATTTATTTGGACATCACTTTTGATTAAGCGAACGAGTTCGAAAAGGAATGAATTGTATTACTTTTGATTATAGGAATTTTACTTCTTAAGTCCCATAATTGGAAGGACTGTTCCAATTAACCTTTTTGAAATTAAAATATGATCAATTTTGAATTCGCGGTTGAGTAATTAACACGACTCGGATAGACCCAAACTGACCGACTTCTTGCAATTTTCTCTGCAAGTAAACTATTTCCGAATCAAGTTTCGACAAAATTTTCTGCCTTTGGTCAAGTCTGGAGTAATATGTTACTTGTTTTCTGAACTTGCTTACAATCTAACAATACTCTGAGAATTGTGTTCTTTGCATTTTTATTCCTTAGTTAATTTCAATCATATGTGCTGATATTCTAATATTAGGTTACATCAATTTCTCGCTATGCACAGTCCTGTCTGGACTGCTTAGTTAGTTTTCAAGCCTATGAATTGACCTGTCAGCTTCCTTGCTGTATTATTACTTTTTGATGACATTAACATAATTTAACTTTTCCTGTCTTAATTTAAATAAACGTGATTTCTCTGTGTACAGGGTGAACACAAAAAGTTTGTTTAATTATCTATGAAAAGCTTATAAAAACTGCGGGTTGCTACACAGTTTCCCCATTATCTTTAGGCGCTCTTTTTTCAACTATGTTTCCCCTCTTCTGTTTCATAAATTCTTCACCCTTGATGTTTTCTTCACCAAAGTTTAATTTCAACCCTCGTTCTCTTACCGTTTCAGCCCATGCACAAGACGATTTCGAAAGCGCCTCTACTGAGTCTTCACCAGCCTTTCCGGCGGAAATGCGCCCGGTGTTAAATTTTAACAAACTGAAGGATACTCTTAGTGGCGTTAACTGGAATGATTATCTAGCAGGAGGTAATAGTTCTGTGCTGTCTTGAAAAAGGGATCAAATTAAACGTGAAGGGCTGGTTGGGTCTCATATCGAAATTTGCAACTCACCGCTTGTGCTGAATTGGTTGCAATTGTTGTAGTTTCTGTTTCCTTTCTTTTTTGCTTTATTTTTATTCTCTTACAAGGAAATGGTATATAACTCTATTTTGAAATAGTTTCCCGCGTAGATACAGCATCCAAAACGGTATCCAATGTGGAGACTACAAGTAATTCTTCCAACATCAGCTACTTGGATCCCAACGGCCCTAACGTCCAGTTTATTCTGTTTACAAGGTTAGTGTTATGATATCCCGTTCAAACTTTTATCTTTCTACTTCATTATAATGTTTATCCAGAAATTACCCACCCCATAACTTGAAGGTGGATGTTCATGAAGATTTTATGAATTCCGGCTTCAACTTCAGCCACCCAACCAAGATTATTATACATGGATTTTTGAGCAGCACGAAGGAAGATATTTTTATTCTGAACCGCGATGGTAAGAGCGTGGTCACAGGTCCCATCAAATCCAACCTTGTCTATTTATTTTAAGCCTACATTGCAACTGGAGACTACAACGTAATTGGGATGGACTGGTCCGTTTTGTGCGAGTTCGAATACTTTACAGCCATGAGGGGTGCCCAAATCGCCGGTGTTGCCCTGGGCGCTTTCATCAACTGGTTAATCAAGGAGGGTGTTGGGTACCATCAGATCCACTTGTTGGGACACAGCTTGGGGGCCCACGTGGCTGCAATGGGCGCCGACAAAGTGAAAGGAGGGAAAGTTGGAAGAGTCACTGGTGAGTACTATAGTTAAAAGCAAATATTCATATTAAAGCGAATTTTTGAAGGGCTTGATCCGGCTGGTCCAGGTTACAACAGCGATGTCCCTCCAATGTATCGATTGGACCCGACCGATGCGACCCTCGTCGATGTTATTCATACCAATATGCGAGTTCTGAGCCTTTCTCAACCTCAGGGTCATTTGGATTTTTACCCTAACGGTGGTAGAATCCAACCAGGATGTCCAGATATGTATGATATATGTGAGCATAGTTTTGTTTTTCTTTTGGAACAATATCCGCAATAAAAGATTCTCGTTAGATCGTTGTCGGTAGAATCTGGGAAGAGTATCAGCAAGAAGTTGTAGATTAGGTGCTAGAAAACAACAGCAGCTTAGAAGTTGAATTTTTGACGGCGTTAGGTTATGTACCATATATGGGAGTAATAATTTATTTTGTCTTTAGGACAATAGTGATCATGGCAGATGGTTGTTGGAAAACTTAAGAAGCGTATCACGAAGAAGGTGTACATTAGGTAGCAAAATATAAAAATAGCATAAGATTGATTACTTTAGAAAATATTTTATTTGAGGGTACGCAGATATTAAATATAAATTAGTTGAATTAGAAAGATCTTAAAGTCAATAGATTTTTATCCAAACTGTGGTAGATTATTTGATATGTAGGAGTATCGTTTTTAGCAATATCGACTAAAGCAGTAAGTTCATGATGAATACAGTATGGATTAGACAGTAGCAAAATAAACAAGAGTTTGGTTTAAAGACTGATTAACTTCCAAAATAATTAAAATTTTGCGGTACAGAGAGTCATAGAAAAACTCAAGATCATTACGATTATTATCGCTACGGCAATACATTACATACGATATTCTTGTTTTGGCACAACTGCAGATAATTGTTGATAAAACTTAAGAGGGTTGTTAACATCATAGACATAACAGACTATCAAAACATGTTCTTTCAAAAATAAATTATTTAAGGTTTAGTGCTTGGAGAGGAAATTAAGAGTTTAATTGAGGAACAAATAGGGAAGGTGATCTATTACACAGCATCATTGCAAATAAATAACAATTTGGGAAAGATGGAAAGCGCATCAGCAAGAAAGTTTTGAAGAAAGGAAGAAGTATACTTAATAATAATTATTTAATGCCAATGACATAAGCTTCGAAAGTCCAACGTCTAGTAACAGGTTCATATTTTTTTACTATAAAAGGAATTGAAAATTCTTTCTATATTGAAACAATTGAAAGTTGTAGGACTGTTTTGGTAAGCTTATGGGGGTGGTTGACCATCATAACTTTGCTTTATCTTTGTCAAGGTGAGAGTCTCTAGTGTCCCGAATGAGCATCTATACACTTAACTGTAAATTATTTGACAGATGAAATTATTTTTTATTGTTTCACATATTACTAAACGTACTACATAAATATTTAATAGTTGTAAATAGTTTAGAACAAATTCTACGCACTACGTTTGATAATATTTGAAATAGTTATTAAAAAATTAAGAATGTATCATCGAAAAGCAACGATGGTTACATCCTGAATGGAGGCTAGTTGCCTAAGCGCCTTATCTTTTCTTTCTTTAGACAATACAATACCTGTACCTGTTATTATTTCTGCCAGTTACGATTGGAGACAGCGTGGAATGCAACCATGGTCGGGCGTACCATTACTTTGCCGAGAGTATCAGAAACAAGCATGCCTTCAAGTCTTACCGTTGCCCAAACGTTGAAACCGCCAATGTAGAACATTGTCTGATTCCGACCGAGGTCTACATGGGGCACGAGGAAACATACGAGTAAGTTTACCTTCAATTTACATTTAGGCGAGGCAGTTTGTCTAAATTGCATATAAATTCATCGTTGTTATTCAAGGATACTGGATTGCTCAAAAAATAAGGCAAAGTTGGATTTGGCTTTTGTTGAGGGAGACTGGCAGATCGCCCTGCGTAGATGTAAGGAGGCCAATGTTTCTTGGTAATATATTTGCGATAAAATACTTCTACCTTTCGTCTTAAACTTAATTTTAACGTTCTGACTAAACTTCATACTTCTTGCTTATTAGTGAAACGGCTTACTTCTATTACGAATGGTTGAAACGTCTTCGTATAGTGGAAGTATTTAATTTAAATACTTCCGATTGGAGTAGTTTCCTTCTGGTACCCGTTCATTTATTATTGTTAGATGTACTGAATGTTCTTATTTTTATTTCTTTGCTTCACAATCCTTTTGAGTTGTTGGTCGGAATTTTTCCTAATTTCCTGGGTGGTGGATACAGGGTCCTGGTCTCCATTTGCCATTGGGGATCAAATTAATGGCACTCCTCGTATTACGGTCGCATTAGAGGATTAACAGGACCATAAACAAAAACATCCACACGCACCAACACGGTAACTAACTAGCTTAACTTTGCCTCAAACCGCCTCGACACTGCGCAAGCGGTACAAACGAGGATCACGATTATGACATGATGAAATGAATGTTTTATACTTCCCACTACATTTTGCTGAACAATGTTAAATTTCTCTGCCAATAGCGAATCTCTGTTTCTTTGCTTCAATAATTACACAAAACGCATCTGATGTTCCATTCTCCGTTATAACTACCACTTCTTTACCATTTCATTTTTAACATGCGTTCTTCAACGACTTTAAAGTGTAATCCGAGACTACTCTTTCTCCGGTCTTATGGGATACGATGGTTCCTTCCAGTTCCCGGAAGATTTCTCCAATAGGTTCTGTCCATCCAATCTCCTTGTTACATATTTCTTGTCTCAATTTCTTTTTCTATCTCTTCGTACCAACTCTTTCTCAGTCTACCCTTTCTCCTTTCCGGTGAGATTCACTCCATTACTTTTCTTGATATTTTCACTTCCTCCATTCTTTAAACATGGCCAAACCATAATAATTGTCTTCCTGAATTTCTTTTACTTGACCTTTATCCACCTCCATCATATCCTTCATTGGAGTGTTTCTTACTTTTTCGATCCTTGATATTTCCGCTGCTTTTTTGGAAAATCCATCTCCAACATTAATTTCTTACATTTTGCCTTCTTCTTATGTTGCTTCCTCTTTTAGAAAGGTCGTTTAGACGCTCATTGGAGTGTTCCATCCAGAAATAATCTATCCTGCATTAAAATTCTTTGCGTTATAATAACGTTTCTCTTCTTTGAGTGCTATACCTCTTACGAGACGGCCGAGAAGGACCGCAGACATAGAGGACCTACAGCTTAGCGTGGACTCCGAACCTCGGGAAGTGTAAATATTTCCACTCCAGGGAAAATTTACGAGGTAGAATACCTTGCTTGTTTGCCATTGCCTTGCAAGGGAGAACTGCTTTTAAATATCCGATGTTCCGGTACAAGGAATTGAAACCTGGAAGACAGTTATTTATTCCCTTTAGGTCCGTTCCTTCCACTTATTTATTTGCTGCTATCTTCGTTAAGTCTCTGACTCCTTATATACCTCGTAATTTTCTTGAATCCTTGTTCATAGTCTTGTCGTACTTCATTTTTATTGATTATTTCTAACAATGAGCAAACAAGATGTAAAACATTGCTGAGTTTCGTTACGAACTTGTTAACTTTTGTAATTTGTGTAATCTTGTACTACACAAATTAAATTTTAATAACAAACTTGGGAAAGTTTTAAGTATGGCCGTCTACATGAAAATCTTTAAACAATAATGTGATCTTGCTAAAGTCTTAGGAACCTATTTTTCTATAGATTTACTTATTTTCTTCAAAAGTTACCTATACTAGGGTGTTGTAAGTACTTCTACAAACAACAACCGCACAACTTCTCAAAACCAGTGGCGTAGCAAATACTCAAACTTGGAAAAGCACAAGCACCAGTTGTTTACGTAATTTTTAGTTTATATTTTAAGTTATTTGGAGTTCCCCACTGTTAGAAAGCACGATAATTCCAACGCCTTCTTTTATTTTCTTAAAATTTTCGTACCATCTAATAGCCAATTATTTTCATTTATTTGTTTCAGGTATGGACTTTACTATTTAAAGACCAACGCAAAATCACCCTTTTCCCTGTCTTAAATGGGAGCTTTCAATAGAAAGGTAGCAGCAAAATCTGCAAACATGTGAGAAGAGATTTAAAAATTTAGATTATTTTTATGCGTTCAAAAAGCCAGCAATAAAAGCCTCCTGAGCAACCGTAAAGGAAAACGACCGGAAAACATTTCAACCCGCACTAGTTTGATTATAACCTAACTCTCTAACAAAATCTAACTTCTCGTAGTTTTAGCATAATCTAACCTAACCTAATTTTATCATAATCTAACCTAACTCTGCTTTAACTAGGCATTTGTGTGACGTTACGCGGCCTGCTTGGTGTACCCAAAAACAAAAGCACGTGGTTTTCAGTATGGCGCGCAGTACGTGAAGGTTAGGGTCCGTGCATTGGTATAAACTCTCGAACAAATTTGTTACCATTGAATTGTGCGTTGTGGTGAATTGTAGTAGCAAATCATTGAGACACAGAAGTGTATAATTTCATAAGAGTTCCCTTCAAATTTGTTTCCTAAATGCATTTTAAAATGGCGGTTAAAGCTATATTTGCTCGTGATTTTTGTTGGTACATCAAGCTGAACAACAGTCACATGACAGGCATGCCTAAGACAATCTGACAAATCCTAGATTTAAGGTTTCATCCAACTTCACTATAATACAACTATGACTAAACCTAACCGAACTTTAACCTAATAATTGCAACCTAATCTATTCGATTTTAACAACGGTTTTTATTTCTACTGATATTTTTTGTGTTTGTTTGCCGAACAGTACACATATATCTGCAACTGTATGACATGGAGTATGTTTTACTACTGAAACTCGGGGGTGTAGTCGCCTTCTTTCTGTTACTGTTATATTTATTAATAAATAATTGACGACTATCCTATTTTAGAGGGTGCCACTTTATCTTGAGAACTTCAGTGCCATTTCTCAATGGCTCTGTATTTTTTTGTGACCTGGTGGAAACTGTTACAAAATTCCACCGGTTTAAATAATAAAGAGGGAAACTTCATTCATCTCTTAAAAATCTATTTGCAGTTAAACTTAAACAAGTACGTAGTTTCCTTCATTATGAGTTGTATTTTATGAAGTTATGGGGTACATATATAGGGTGTAAATTTGAAAATGTACAATGTGATATATCTCTGTAAGTAGACCCTAAAAGGTTCTTAGCCCTAGTCGGCCTAATTGACCAAGCGGCCCTATAGCATGAGGGAAAACAAGAAATAAAGCAGCTACAGTTTTGATCCCCTTTTATGAAACAAGTCTCTATAAGGATAGTTATAGTATGTAGTAGTATTTCAATTATTGGATGCTTTATGTGTGACATGAAAATACTTATGTAATACCATTTAAGTAGCATTTCTGTAAGTTGTTTGTTGTTTAAGTGAATAAAGGAATTGCTGTTATTTAATTTTAATCTCGTTCCATATTGTAGGCATCGGCCTCTTCTCTACCACGCGTTGCGCCTCAGCGCTAAGGTAGAAACACGGGGGACCTACCGTTTAAGGTCGAATCCGAACGAAAGAAATTCCAGAGGAGGTTTTTAGCATTAAGATCCCACGGTTACAAGCCGGATTAGGAAATTGTGTATGATGGGGTTGCAGACAAAATTTTCATAAATCTGCATAGTAATGCTTAGGTTAGAATCCAAGCCAGAATGGACGTTGAGGGGTTCGAAACCTTGGCATTTGAAAAATAATTGCCTGGAAAAAGATTGGCTGCAGTTTGTTTTTCAAGGTACTGATAGGTATACCATAGTATTTTTAATTATATTTACTGGAAGAAAAACAGAATTGGCAAACTTTCTACAGTTTGGGATTGCTACTATACGAAGTTTCACATTACCCATGTTAGAAAATCGCCAATCGTAAAATCCATATGTACAACATAAATACAGTTTTGGAAGAAATTACTTTGCTTGAAAATAAGAACATTTTTCTGTCGTGGCGCCATGTATAGGTACTGTATCCTTGACGCCGCGCCGCTTTGTCAAACAAATATTTTAGCCTTCTAATGTTTGCATAAAACCTAAAGTACTAAATAATAACATCCTATTTCAGAAATTTTGCTTATTACCTTTCAGGACATTTGTAGTCAAGGGCATATCGAGGTGTGGTCCTTAAAAACACGTATGCTCTTGCAGTTCTCTGATCATCTTCCACTTTGGAGCGGGGGGGGAGGTAATGGGTTTTCGCAAACATGGAACAATTAGAGGAAGCTGTAGTTAGAAAATTTGCAACTAATCCTCGCAAACTACTGTTCAAAAATTAATTTTATTAATAAATAGTGGTTTTCCTTTGTAATTGTGTATTATTAAATGCGCCCCTCATGGACCCCTTCCCCCATAAAATACGTTGGATTCAGAAAGCTGCTCTCCTTCCGTTTTGAGCTGGATACCCCCTTGTTTGTAGCCACTTTATGTGTATTTTAAACCTTGTAGAATATCAGCTGCTTAAAATGTAATGACATTTATCTACAATACTACTAAAAAGGCTGCACTTGATTTGAAATTCCAAGCTTAGCTGAAGCTGAATAAGATATATAGATGACCTTAAGGCGATTGTGTTTACTATGATTTATTGGTAAAAAATCCATACAATTTAAAAACGCTCCGTCTGGAAAGAATACAGATACAAATAGTAAAATAACAAAAGTAACTTTATAAATCTATGAAAAGGAGCAAGCTTTATGGATACATTTCAAACCTACAGCTAATTTGAATAGTATGAATTAATAAAAAAAACATTATCATAAATTATAAAAACATGTGCCGAAAGCTTTCGTCGAAACCATTCAGTCCCATACCCTTTATAATTTCCTTATCATATTTGTTTAAACTAATATTTGATAATAGGAACAAATTTACCACTTCTCTGTGTTCCTTCCGTGCAGCTCTCTGCAATGCAGTGAAACCTTGGTGGTCCTCTACATACAAATTTGCCCCGCTGCTTATCAAAACATCTACTGTATTGGTATAGCCGCCATGCGCAGCTTTGTGTAGAGAAGTCCAACCATCAATATCGTGTGCTTCAAGTTCTGCCCCCTTTGATACAATTTTACTACCTCTGTATGTCCCTTCGTTGAAGCCATTAGTAATGGCGTACGATCATACATATCTCTAGATTCCAATTCTGCTCCATTCGATAAAAGCAGTTGTACTATTTCCATATCTCCATTCAATGCAGTTTTATGTAATGGAGTTAAACCATGAACATCTTCCGACTTCAAATCTGCTCCCTTCTGAAGAAGTGCAGTTACTATTTCTGCATGTCCAAACCACGCAGCTACGTCGAGGGGAGTACACCCGAAGTTATCTCTTGCTTCTAAATATGCACCATTTTCCAGTAACTGAAGGACTACGTTTGCATGCCCATATGAGGCAGCCTTAAACAAGGCAGTTCTGCCTCTGGTGCATTTAGCTTCCACTTTTGCCCCTTTGGACACAAGTAAAGCAACGACCTCAGTGTGTCCCTTATATGCAGCTTCATGCAGTGAAGTGCACCCATAACAGTTGAGTGCCTCTAAATCGGCACCACGTGCCACCAGTAGCTCCGTTACAACTTTGTTCCCATCATAAGCAGCCTTATGCAGCACGGTAAATCCTTGGTCATCTTTTGCTTCTAAATCCGCGCTGCTAACCAGAAGGAAATCTATCGCTTCAGTACTTCCATTCGCAACAGCTTTGTGAAGTGGCGTGTAACCAAGTACGTCCTTTGCTTCTATATTTACGCCTTGTTTTAGTAGCAATTGCATAGTCTCTGTACGTCCATAATGGGCAGCTTCGTGGAGCTCGTCCTGCAATAATTATTATTATTACCATGGAGCTATCACACGCCCTATAGCCCCATCGCTTTGGCGTGAGACAAGGCTAAGCTAGTGTGTGCACAACAGGGCTCACTCTGCGAGTTACCGTGTTGGTGCGTAACAATGCTTAACCTGCCTGGTGTGTGGTGTACTTTTGTGTATATGATCTTGTTACTGCTCTCGTGCGATCGTAAGACGAGGAGTGCCATTAATTTCATCCCCAATGGCAAATGGAGACCGGGTCCCAGTACCCACCACTCAGGAAATTTCCGATCCCGGGAGTAATTCGAACCAGGAGGCGTTCGGACTATTACATCCAAAGCCTGGCTGTCTTACCACTGAGCCACCCCAGCCTTGCTATAAAATATAAGACTGTTAAACATAAACACAATTCAACTAGTTGCAGGGTAGGGCCCGACTCTGCCTGTTACCGTGTTGGTGCGAATCCATCCTTGACTTGCCTGGCGTGTGTGGATGTTTCTGTTTATGGTCTTGTTAGTCCTGTAATTCGACCGTAACACGAGAAGTGCCATTAATGTAATCACCAATGGTAAATAAAGATCGAACCCAGTACCGACCACCCAGGGAATTAGAAAAGCTTCCGACCCTGGAGTGATTCGAATCCGTAAGCATTTGGACTATTATATCCAAAGCTTGGTTCTCTTACTGCTGAGCAATCCCCGCCCTTTCCTCCTAATTATTAACTGTAAATTAGCTACCTACAGATAATATTTTATTTAAGAATAAATTATTTGTCCAGCATCTGTTCGGCGTAGACCTGCTAGCAAACGGCCATTTATATGTTTATATATTTTTTTAATTTGGCGTCAATGTCGGCGCTGAAAAGTTCATTGTGAACGTACCAAGCATCAAGTGTTTCATAATCTCACTTTTTTATTTGGATTTCTTAGCTTTTTGTAAATTTTTAGCCTGAAGTTTTACAAATCAGTCTTTTTCAAGACGGTTAGTGAAATACGCAAGTACAGTACAGTTTATGTTTTAATAATTTTATCTAAAAACATTTTCTTTTTTTACAGAACTTCAATTTCACTATCTGTAATCTCTACCTGTCGGTTGTTTGTTTGGTAACGTAACTTCTTCAATTAAAATAGTTTTGCTACAGAAACGTAAAATTGTCTCAACAAGTTCAGTTGTCAGTTCGCACCTGCCACAAAATATTAAAGAAAGATATTCACTTATATCCCTACCGTTTACTCTCTGTACAACAATTACATGAAGCTGATTATCCTCAGCGTGTCGAATATTGCCGGTGGTTCCTAAATATCCTCGATGATGACTTATCGGAGAAAACTTTTTTCATTTACAAATCATGTCTTTATAGATTTCGGAGAAGCCTAATTTTATGTTAGAGACACCCTTTCATCTTCAGAAAATAGGAGTGTGGGCGGCCATTTCAAAGCGTAGTTGACCATACTATTTTGAAGGCAAAAAAAGTAAGACAAACGAGTTTATTTGTTAAAAAATCAACGAAGCTTTTTCAGGCACTTTGAATGCAGAAAGATATTGAGAAGAGATTTTACGGCCCTTTTTCTAAGAGCTTCATAACGATGAACTCAGATTTGCTTTTTCCAACAAAACTGTTGAAACACACCAATACCTTCTCCTGCTAGATCCTACGACTTCATGTCATGCAATTTCTTTCCAGCAGTCAATACATGTCCTGAATGAATTCCAATACAGAATATTGGAAAAAATTAATGAAATTGATAACCATTCGTACCTATATGTTAATAAATGTCTGCAATGGAATTCAGCGTAGAGTTTGAGCGTGCTTGGGTGAAGGTGGTGAACATTTCGATCATACGTTTTTTGTTTATTGCAATTAATTACAATTAAGTTATTATCATTTAATGAAAATTTATTGTTTATTAAGGCTATTTTTTAATGTTTGCGTTTGAATGCTTTCTTGTCAAATATGTTTATAAAAGTAGGGCTAGGTATGTTTTGTGATATGTTCACAATGAAAAACAGAAGTGAAGAAAGCTAAAGAGTCATGGATAAAATTTGAATAGAAAATGACAAAGAATTACAAAGAAAATCAGAAACTATTCTACGGTACACTAAAGCAACTTAGAAAGAAGAACGAATATAATATGGTAAATATAAACAATAAAGGGGGAAAAATAATTACAGATAAAAATGAAATAATGGGAGAGATGGAGACAACAGTTTAAGGAGCTAACGAAGAAAAATGTATAAACAACGGAGGCGACCAATAATAGTAACATCAGGCAAGAAATGAAAGAAATTAGCCAAGTAGAAGTATTACCCCGGAAATAACAAAATATTTGGGAGAAGAGGGAGTACAGAAACTATTAGAAATATTAAACGAGATAGCCAAAGGGAGAGTGACACCAAAAGACTGGAATATAGGAATAATTCTACTGATCGTCAAAAATTGAGACAAATGAAACTGTAATAGCTATAGAGGGATATCATTATAAAACATCCTAGGTAAAGTAATGGACAGAATAATAGAGAAATAAATAAGGAACTTAATTAAAAACTCAAGACTTATTAGTTCTGCTAAGAGGAGTTAGTGAGAAAATAATAAATAAAAATAATGAAATACATGTGTGCTGTATTGATTTGGTAAAGGTATTCGACAAAATAAGAAGAAAAGATATATGGAAAGCATTAGAACAAAGAGGGATAGAAAATGGAATAATAGGGACAATAGAAGGGATGTATATAAATAATTTAAACATAGTAAGAACAAACAACGAAGAATCAGAAAAATTCAGAACAGAAATAGGAGTCAAACAAGGATGTATATTTAGCCCACTACTATTTACAATTGTGTTAGATGAAGTAATTAAAGAAGCAAAGAAAAGGTAAAAATAGGATACTGGAAGATGGAAGAAATATACTTGACTGAATTGATGTTTGCAGATGATATGGCCATATTTGCTGAATCAGAAATAAAACTGCTATACAATTTAGACGTACTGAACCAGGAACTAGAAAAAAAGATCAATATGGAAATAAGCTTAGCCAAGACGAAAAATATGATAATTCAAACGCAAATAAAATACACAATATACAACTGAACGGACACTAAATACAGCAAGTGACTAGTTTCAAATACCTGGGATCCAATAATCAAACAAAATGGAAAGATATACAGAGTGACCGTTTTTCGAGTTTAACCATGGGGATCTCGGTTATTTGAAGAGATACGAAGAAGGCTAAATTAAGGCAAAGTTGCGCAATTAGAAGTCTGTTAAAATGACGTTTTCAAATTTCGAAAATTCCGACTGGTTTCGAAAATATTCGCAAAAAATCGAAATTTTGAAAAAACGTTTTTATTTTTTCTAGGCTTAATTTAAAGAGATAATTAGAAATAATTGACACTTCTTCATAGCCATTTTTTGCTCTCTTCAACGTGGTATTTTCAAATTTAAAATCCGACGTTTCGTTTTCATGCGACCATCGTCAACTTCATTTTTTTAAATATACGGTCCTGGATTTTTTTATATCGGATTCTGAATCTCCTTGCAATTCTACATTCGGTGATATGTAAAAATGTATTGAATTCTATCTTTAACTAACGAAAGTACAAATACGAAACGTGGGATAAGACTAAAAGAGACTTTTTTAGCCTTAATAAAAAATAAAACAAATTAAAGGGTGTTTTGGAAACAATCGCAAACTTCATTACTAATGGCAACTGTCACTGTAATTTGTGTCAATTTTAACACACATTAAATTGCATTTTCTTCGATTAGTTTGAGTAGATATTATTAATAATAATGCAATTTTCAAATGAAGAGAAGCGAGATATGATTCAAATCTATTACGCCTCAAACCGGAATGTTAAACGGAGTGCCGAGATTTACCTACAGCGCTATCCAGAAAGAGCTCAACCATCATTGCCTTATTTTTTGCTGTTGCACAGAAATTTGGGTGAACACGATTCCTTCAAAAATCGCAGAGGAAGATATGGATTAAGGATAAATGATAATGAACTGCGTATTTTAGGAGCGGTAAGAAAAGTTTGAAGAATATTAACAAAGATGTAGGTTTAATACAATTTATAACATTTTAATATTTAGATTCAAGCGGCTCCAACTTCTTCCACGCGGGAAATTGCTTTACAGCTCAATATTTCCCAGCAAGTTGTATGGCGGGTACTTAAAAAACACAAATATCATCCGTACAAAATTCGAATTACTCATACTCTCTACCCAGGAGATAGTCTTCGACGTGTGGAATTTTGCAGATTTATTACCAATCAGATTCAGTTGAATCCCAATTTTCTCAAGATGTAATATTTTCCGATGAGTGCAAATTTACAAATTCCGGTTTGTTTAACCACCGCAACGAGCATATTTGGTCCGTGGAAAACCCACGCGGACATGAAGCACGGCATCCACAAATCCGATTTGGATTGAACGTATGGGTTGGTTTACTAGGCGACCAAATTATTTGACCCTTCATTTATGAAGAAAACTTAACTTCAGATTTGTATTTACAAATTTTACGTACTTTCTTGGCCGATTTCATCGAGGATAATATTTGTCTCAATTGGCTGAATCGCCTTTGGTATCAACAGGATGGTGCTCCGCCGCATAATGCCAGGAGAATTTCAGATTGCCTTTCGGAAATGTTCCCGGTAAAGTGATTGCCAACAATGGTGACGTAAGATGGCCAGCCAGGTCTCCCGACCTTTCAACACTCGATTATTTTTTCTGGGGTGACGTAAAAAATTATGTTTACAAAACCGTACCCCTTGATATTAATGAACTACGTAGGAAAATAATAAATACCATACGGACTAAAATAAGAAGAAGACACGTCTTACGAGCGGTTTACAATTTACGAAAACGAGCACGCCTTTGTTTAGAAGTAGATGGTGAAGTATTTGAACATCTTTTATAATTTTGTAGTTTGTAATTTACTTGATAATTCAATTATACTTTACGTTAAAATTATGTTGTGTGGTAGAATGTTTATTAGTTATTTGAAAGGTTTTAATTATTAAGTTCTCAGCTTATGTGAAATTGAAAACAGGGCCGAATCAACAAATTCGAACAATCACATCACAAAATCAGTAAAATCTAACCTAAAAGTTAATAGAATTATTACGTGTCACATATCACCGAATGCAGAATTGCAAGGAGATTCAGAATCCGATATAAAAAATCCAGGACCGTATTTAAAAAAATGAAGTTGACGATGGTCGCATGAAAACGAAACGTCGGATTTTAAATTTGAAAATACCACGTTGAAGAGAGCAAAAAATCGCTATGAAGAAGTGTCAATTATTTCTAATTATCTCTTTAAATTAAGCCTAGAAAAAATAAAAACGTTTTTTTTAAATTTCGATTTAATGCGAATATTTTCGAAACCAGTCGGAATTTTTGAAATTTGAAAATGTCATTTTAACAGACTTCTAATTGCGCAACTTTGCCCTAATTTAGGCTTCTTCGTATCTCTTCAAATAACCGAGATCCCCATGGTTAAACTCGAAAAACGGTCACCCTGTATTGTGACCACCAATTTAAAAAAATGTAATAGCTAGCAAATGTAAAGAATTAAAGTGAAAGTTTTTTCCAGAACTCTAGGGTCAGAACCAATTAGAATGAAAAGCTAAAGTGACTATTCCGCTGATGGCATGAGAGCTAAACAAGAAACTGGACAAAGAGCATCATTTATCGCCCTGGTGCAAGCTAAAGTAGACTATAGCCAAAGAAGCACAAACATATTGTAAATAATCAATGTTAGGGAAAACACGGAAGCGCCATATTAAATTATGTTATGTGTAACTAAATATTTTAGCTGCCAATCCAATACCTATTATGCTATGGGAAATGATAATTTTTATAACAGTGAAATTTCAGGTAACTCGAAATAGCCAGCTTGAATTGTAGTTTAGACTGAAAAAGTTGTATTTACTTGTTTTTATTTTATTGGTATTTTTGCGTTTTTTTTCGTTTCTTCTTTGATCAATTAAAAAGTATATAGAGTTTAGCAATTTTTTGTAACTGACTGTCACTGCCACGGCCATATGCGGACAAAGATAATATATATATAAAAAATTGTTTTACCATATTTACGTAATTATGTTCAGAAAAAAAAAAACAAAATGGATTCAAAGTGCGTGGTATTGTATGAATATATCTAGACAAAGGTTTTCTGAAAGAATTACCACCAATATAATACTAATTAATCAGACTTAGTTTAACGTTCCAAGATATGCGAATTTACAAATCATATGGTTATGAAGTGTTGAAAATTATTATATTTTTTGTCATATTTCGTGGCTTATTTTTCCTCGATGGCTATTTATTTAAAAAATACTATTATTCGTTATATTTTATTATTTAAATTGCTACAAATTTTCAGTCAATAGAATGGAAGGAAATTTCACAAATTTACTTAAGGGACAAAATATTTCTCTGGAATAGCTATCAACCCCAAAACAAAAATAAGTGTCAGCGTTTATTATTAAAGAACTTCTTAAAGCTGAAATAAGTATTTTGATTGTATGTATTTTCACTTACTTCTAGACAAAAGTTTGTAACGGTATAAGGAGACACACGGTTTTATTTTCGCATTCTTCGGGTTATTTTCAAAATGGCGCGTCCAGCCATTAGAAATGGGTTGCTAAATCATAACCTATGATTTTGTCGTAATGACTTGCTTGTCACGGAAAATAAATTGACCTATGTCTGAAAAAGAACAGTGACAGTGGTTCCCGGCGGTTAGTATGGAACTGCGTGAAATTTTGTACTGTACATGAAGCTCTATGACTGCCCCATAATGAAAATATACCAAATTCCACATGATGTACCAACACGTTGAATGAAATTGCAGACGGCGATCACAAGCCGGAGCGGCTAAATAGAATACAGTAACAAAGTCCGAACCAAAACACCGGTGAATTCAATAGACATAGCAAATGTGTGGTGTGTTGCAGATGGGTGAACGATCACTTGCTAACAGTTCGGCATAGTTTCTAGTTTTTGTAACAGTGCTTCTAAACGGAATAATCGTGGTTGAACCTGTGGTGGAAAAATTACAGTTAGGCCTATCTTTACATTACATATGACTTATACAGCTTATATTCAGTCAAAAGTCTAGACGGACATGATATAAACGTTTAATAGAATTCATCAGCGCTTTCCTGAATTCGCTACCTTTTATCAAATCATTTACATAGAATTAAAATGTATCGGAAATTTTCAAGGGGGTATACCAATCGATGATGCGGCGTATAATATAGCTTTCTACACAATTAAACTGTTGCTAGCAGTCAGGTAATCCCACTGTCCCACGTGTTTCTCCTCAGCATTAAGTTAAAAACACGAGGACTTCCAGTTTAACGTCGAATTCGAGCTACGGAAATTCCGAGGATGGTTTTTGCCATTAAAGCTCCATGGTTGCCACCGAATTGGCGACTAGTGTGTGGTGGGTTGCAGCATAAGATTTTTTTAAGCTGCGGTGTAAGGCTGGGAATCAAATCCAAGCCCAATTGAGTTACTACCATACAACTTATGCGACAAAACTTAAGGTAAATCACTTAAATGTCTTTGATTAAGTCGAAATAATGGCATATTAGTTATTCCCAGTTGTTGAAAAAGAGAGCGATAGCTCGAGAATTAAAATGTGTGAAACACGACGTCTATTAGAGACTTCATTAATTAGATATACAAAGTTATAGAAACTATCTGTAAAGTTTGGCTCGATAATTTGAAAGGACGCCACATTTGCCACGAATCGGAACGCCGCCGTACGTTTGAGTGTGAAAAAGTATTGTATGGTAAAAATTTCTTTCTATTACAATATTACGTGAATATTAGTATAATAAAATACTAAAAACCTTTGATGAAATATGTTAAGAAAAAACATTAACGGATCTGAAGTTGCTATCTAATTGGGAAATATCGATAATTCCCTTACGGTTGTTGAATGTTTATAAAAGCAAATGATGTCTAAGGCGACGATAGTTAATCTAACATCATTAGTGGCATGCAAAGGCCAATTGACTTTTAGGCACAAAGATATACTCGGAGGCGTTTGTTGCATTTAATTACTGAAGGTAAATTGCAGGCTTCGCTGGTTCTCATTTCACACCTATTATCTGCTCCTTTTCATTCGCATTGATTGAATAGGTTTAATCACCGCTATCATTCAGCAGCACAGCAATGCAAAATAAAACGACCTGATTATATTGACGCCGTAAAAAGTATCAAATACATTGCTGTATATACCATATGATAATAAAAATTGTCATAAGAATTGATTACGACCAATACAATCAGTGTCTTTATTTAAATCAGAATACGTCAACCCTTAATATTGGCATTATTTGACAGCTGTGAAATTAATTTTTAATTGGAATTGACATACCAATCGTTTTGAAAGACCATTGGCCTTATCGAAAATGTTAAAGGTATACCGAATTAAGTATTATTTTTGTGAAAAAATGGGAATTTGCACTTTTAACTAAAATATCCGTTTTGGGCCAATAGAAATCAAAACGTACAGGAACTGTAGGTTTACATGTTTGTGATCGAGGATACCTTTCAAATGGCTCCTCCGATGGTGATGAAATTTCATCAATTTCATCAAGCATTGGTAGTACCACTTTGTATTTTTGAAAGCTAATGATCATATTGCAGTATTTCCGAATCGTCTACCTTAAAAATTAAGGCCACCGCGTTTTCTTTTGAAAATGGTATTTTAGTACCTGGTATTAAGCCTTAAAATGACATTGTCCACACAATTTTCTAAATTTTATAAACAGTATCCTTCGAAAGTTTTTTAAATGTTCAAGCAAATGGCTAAAGCAGCTCTAGGGATTTTAATAAAATCTATAGGCTGATAGACGACAACATAGAGGTCTACAAAATTATTCTTTCGGCTACTAAAGTGACTAATATGCAGCCTTTCAACTTGTGGATTTCTTGACTTATAGACGACACATCCAAGATTCAACTAAAGTGTAACAATTATCCAAAAAAATAATAAGAATTAAGGACAAAGTATTGCCAAAAGTAGTGCAAAATTTCGGTAAACTTCACCTCGGCTTGTGTAGACTTAATTAGGTGAAATTTTTACAACTTATTACAAACTACCACCCTTCAAAAACACAATAACACTGCCAAGATTCCATTGTCAATTTGTTTTATCGTATTATACGTGTTGTCTTTTACAATGGTTGGTTGCTACCTAGTTCGCTACCTAGCGTTCAAGGAGACTTTGAGGCCAACTAGGAGGAAATTAAATGCAATTAAGAAATTGATTATTGGAATTTAATAACGTTTAGAATGTAGATGTGTGTGAAAATTTAATCAAAACAGTAAGTCCTTTTTTAAATAAAATTCAGAAACGGATATATGCTTAGATATGGCATCTGGTAGTATCTTCTTAGCAAATGTTAATTAGTAATTATGAAATTGCAGTTTTATAGGCAACCTTAATTCAAATCAACTAATCTTTTCACATTCTATATTTTCCCAATTAATGCCACCGGAAATATCGACTTCTTGTAATATAGACCTTGTTTATTATCCCCATTTTGTCAGATAATGTGAATATTCTTCATTGTGAAATATAGCCCCACTTATACTTCTTATACGCAATACCTAGGAAAGTACAGTACTAATACTGCAAATACCTATTTGTTTTCAGCAAAAAATTATTTTATAGAGCCAAATATTTTCTCCTTCATAAATCAGAAAGTAATTCCAGAAAAATGTTATTAATGTAGGAATTATGAAAAGGACATTAATAAAGCCTTCTAGCGTTTTGACATTAAGCTGGTAATACCGGCATCCAACCCACAAAAATCCTGGAATCTTGTCCCTTTGAATTATAACGCCAATAAATATTTTTAGAATAAGTTTGCAAATACTTCTTAAATAACACAAGCTACAAATATTAAAATATTTTTAATGTTTACTTGCTGTTTTCAACATGAGCAATAACTATAAGTTGGTAATAAATCCAGTAAACAATGCAAATCCAAGCATTTACTTTGTAAACGCTCATTAGATCAGGGCTTTCATTATACACAAGCTTGTCTTAAGTGAGTCTGGAGTGTATTGTGCTTCTACGAGCTTAAACGGATTTTTTGTAAAAATATTTAAAATGGACTTTCAATCAACTAATTTGGTAACCACGTACAATATTTTGTCTTTATAAAGGCAACATTAGTCAGTAGAGTTACCATAATTTACAATGTATGGCACAGAAGCTGCAATTTATTATTAAAATATTTATATTGTAATATTGGAACTTCAGAAAGAATAAACAAAATAGTAACTATAGGAACCTCAAAAAAAAAAAAGAATTAACACTTAAAGTAGAAACATGGAGAATGTTTCATTACCAAAAAAAATCAATTTAAACGTTTTCTTACAGCGCATCTTACATCATATTAACTACTTTCTAAAGAAACTTCCGCACAAAGCATAGTACGTAGCCCACAGGTTTAGCTAGTAACTGGTTTAGTTGCTATGTATTGATCTAAGAAAGTTACACTTAAACGGTATCCCATTTTGATAGCTTGCACAGCACAAAAAGATAAGTTTCGGTTTCAAGCATAGCAGTCCATGTCGTAGCTAAATGGGTGCTGTTTATTACTAAATTTGTGACGTTGTGTATAATGGGATATTAAATGACGATTATGTTATTATGTGCGTTAATATTAACTTATCTCACGTATACTGGCTGCTAAGTATCCTGAATCCTTTTGTGATAACATTTATAAATCCCCGTAACGTAAATCAAATTAATCTTGTTAACTGCGTGTAAGCTGTGAAGATTATAAGTTAGATTCATTTGAGTTTTAATGCAGATATATTACACGGTGATTCTCTAATTTACCCACATAATTCTTTCGCTTTTCTCTAATAAAATCTGTCATATAAATTAGGTTGCTGCATAGGTAATTGCAGAATATATCAATCCAAATTTCAAATATATCTGTGGAATTTGCGAAAGAAAAGTTTATTAAGTAGAACAAATTTGCAACATTATTATCATGACAATGGATATATGAAAGTCTTAGCTTCTTAATTTTGGTACGAATATGTGTATAATTTTAATTAAAATTCAACAGAATTACAATGTGGATAACTAATGACCACAAGAAAATAAAAAAAATTAATATATAATTTTAAATATTTAACTTACTTTCTAATTTTATTTACATCTTAGGAAGGTCACTAATTTTGTACACTAAAACTTTTACAGTTAATACTAATTTGCTTATACTTTCTAAAAAATTATATGTGTTAAATTTATTTTCCATTATTATAATAACCATAACTATTTAATTGCAAATAACACCTTCATACCATTATTTTAAAGTATTATTATTATAAAAATTAAACTAAATGACTAGAGTGTTTCGAATTCACAGTAGGTTGTAATTATAGCTAAAATTGCTTATATTTTTCTTATTGCAGTATTGAAGAAAAGTTCTAGAACACTTCGTTATAGCTGTAAAGGATGCTATGTTATTGTAAGTGCGGTCCTTGGGAGGACCTTCCTTTAAGAAAGGATCCTTCCAGTGGTATACAGATGGTTCGAAGATGGAAGGAGGAGGAACTGGAGCGGGGGTCTACGGACCCGGTTGCAGCATTTCCGAACCCCGTAACTACCATCTTCCAAGCTGAGGTTTATGCCATAAACCTTTACACAAAGATAAATCTAAGGAAGGTATATAAAGGTGCAGCAATTGACATCCTCTCAGACAGCCAGGCAGCAATAAAGGCTTTAAAGGCCCCCATTTGTGAGTCGAAACTAGTCTGGGAGTGCCTGAACAACCTCAAACAACTGGCAAACAGAAACCACGTTACCTTATGGTGGGTGCTAGGGCATGATGGCGTACCAGGCAACGAAAAGGCCGAGGAACTCGCAAAACGCGGAGTATCGACGCCATTCACTGGACCGGAGCCTTGCTGTGGAATACAGAAAAGTCACATAAAACAGGCGGTCAAACTATGGGAGGAACAACAGAAATCCTTATACTGGCAGAATATTTCAGGACAACGTCAGGCAAAACAGTTCATCACTGTTTCGCAAACTAAAGCAAAACTTGCTTTGTCCCTCAGCAAGATGGAATTGAAAACCATCACTGGCCTATTAACAGGCCACACAACACTAAAATACCATCTTTTTAAGATTGGTAAAGCTGAGGACCAAATCTGCCGCTTATGCAACGAGGCAGTGGAAACGGCAGAACACATTCTATGCGAATGCAATACTGCCTGTCGACGCAGACAAAACATTTTCGGAAAGGCAACCATGACACCTAACAAAATAAGGGACTCGAAGTCCAGAGACATTATAAGATTCATCAACAGCCTACAACTTCTCTAACAAAGAAAGGGCTCATAAGTTACAAAAGAACCACTAAGGGTCGAAGTGACGGAAGGCATATAAAGGCCAAAGCCCTAACATCTAATAATAATAATAATAATGTTATGTTATGGAGCACTTGTCTGGTGGCCCACGGTCAGACAAGTTACGGCAGCAAACTAGGACATGTGCAACGTCTTGCCTGTCTTAGTTCTACAGGTGCTATACGCTCAACCACTACGGCCGCCTTGATGTGATCTTATGCCTTCCACCACTCGACCTTTTTGTGAAGCTGTG
This sequence comes from Limonius californicus, assembly GCA_014611495.1. NCBI lineage: Eukaryota > Metazoa > Arthropoda > Insecta > Coleoptera > Elateridae > Limonius > Limonius californicus. The sequence continues at coordinate 13,886 of JABXWE010002803.1, read as the reverse complement.
AGGACGGCTTTGGGGTTGCGCCTTAAGGGTTTGTGACACACAGCAGGCAGGGGAGGCACATATACCCGCATCCTGGACGAGACAGTCGTCAAGACCCAATGGTAGACTACCTATCTCCAAAATATGCCAATGCTGAGCCAACCCAGCATACTGCCATATCCATCTTTACCGACGGATCTAAAACAAGGCATGGAACGGGTGCCGGAGTCTTCTCCGATGACCTAAACCTACGCTACAGTATACCACTAGGAAAAATTGCTACTGTCTTTCTTCCAAGCGGAGGTAGTGGGAATAATGCATGGTGCAAATGCAATTCTTGAACGACCGATCAAGAACCAACGTATTGGTATCTACAGTGAGAGCAGAGCGGCTTTACTACCCCTGGGTAGTTGCAAAATTACCTCAGTAGTGGTACTGCAGTGCCGTGAAGCTCTCGACGAAATTTCAGAAGATAATGTCATTTTCCTTATATGAGTGAAAGGACGGCGGAAACCTGATGAGGTTGATGAGATTGCGAGACCAGAACCCGTTATTCCTATATCCCTGAGGACATTAAGCTTTATGCTATATCAAGAAATCCTAAAAAACTTCACACGAAGATGGGTAAATATTGAAAGTAGTCGTCATGCAAGGGCTGCTATTACTACAGCCTCGCCAAAGACAGCCAAATATTGTGTGCAGCTGTCCTAACAGAACCTACGACTAGTTGTAGATTTTTAATATTTGAACACTGCACCCTAAATGAACACATGTATAGGATGGGACTGGCGGATAGCCCAAAGTGTCGAGGATACAATGCGGCAAACGAGACGGAAGAACCGTCCTGTGTCACTGCCGAGCTCTCGCAACAATCAGAGGATCCATGTTGCCGAAATCAGCAACGCCACAGTTGCGGATGTCCTCAAGTACATTCAAATGATTGGATGGCTTGGTTGATGCCCAGATTGGGGAGATGCTGGGGAGGCAGCACAATGGGCCCACCTATGTGGCTTAAGTGCACGTGAGGTAACCCACCCTCCCAAATATTACAATGACAATGACCTGTAAACCGAGGCAAGCACTTTAGTGAAAATCAAAGAAACAGCTAGATGTCCTTTTTATGTATTCACATACTGCAAATAAAGCGAACGTATTGAAAAAAATTGAAATTTGAAATATAAATGGAAATATCTGCTTTACACATTAAAGAACACAAAAAATATGCCTCTAAATAAATCTATGTCTGTGGGTACAAGTTCATAATTCACTAGGTACTAGGAACTTGTACATACATATGTTTAGAAGATAGGAGGTCAAAATAGAGCCGGTAAAAATAGCGCCATGTAAAAATATCGCCGGGTAAGAATAGCGCCGGGTAAAGAGGTCGTCGTCAAAATAGCGTCATCCAAAATATCACTAGCTAAGATTATCGTATAATATATAAAGAATAGATGTAGTCCTGTATTTTGGGTTTACTCTAGTTTTTTATGGTATCTGGTGAAATCTAAGGTAAGGGCAGTTATTATACATTGATAGCGTTTTATGTGAAACTTGTACTAAGACAGAAATGTTATACCAAACAGCAAACACATGTAAATTATGTTCCAGATACTTCTGTATACCGTTCTTTATGTAGGCGTTATTTTTGTCCGCCGCTTTTTTAATGACGTAGGTTTTTACGGCACAATTTTCAGTGGCAACATATTTACTCGGCGCTATTTTTGATGGTGTTGTTTACCGTATATCGGGAATTATACCTTCAAAAAAGCTGTTTCGAATTGCAAATTTATTGGTAAAATGCGATTTTCAAAATCTTGGAAAGCAGAAGTTTTTGCAAGAGGCAGTGTCATGTAGATAGTTATCCCAGGAAGATAATCAAGACAGAAAACATTGGCGTATTGGATGCGAGAAACGACTAATGTGTAACAAACTCACTATGTATATATATATATATATATATATGTGTGTGTATAACTTGCAATTTGTGACGTTCGTCTTCTTTCCCGCATTTGAATTAGAATGGTCGTAATTTTTCATTAAATTCTTAATAGCGTATCTTTCGCTACCTCACCGATTGCAAGCACGGTTTAAGAAAGTTTTGGACGCTTTTTGAGGGCGAATTTCCACGGTCGTTTTATCGAAACCGGCTTCGGCGGCCTTGCCCGCGGGAATGTGGACTCTTGAGAAAGTACTGGTAGTGTGCAGATGTACGGTGATTGGTGACATTTGAGCGGGTTCTGAAATGTTCTTGTGAATGTACCGTTTACTGTTTCTTTCTCGCAATTAAAAGTCGACAATTAACTTGGACAGAGCGTACACACGAATCAACAATATAGTGGACATATCATTCGGGGTTACCTTTTTCGTTCGCTACAGATAAAATTAACCTCGGTGAAGAGGTACCGTTCCAGCAAGAACTATGTGCCGCAAATTATCGCTTTTGGCGTTTGATACATCTAGAATTTCGGTATTTTCTTGTGCAAAAACTTCACGTCACCATCCAAGTTCGCCAACCCAGCGACTCCATGATCCAGTGACGTCAGCTTAGCTGTCTCCTTTCTTTGTTTTGCTATATTTTTCGTTTGCTATGCTATTGAATATATGGTTCTAGGAAAGTTCACCGACTGCAATTCACCGGCGCAAAGTTCACCGACAACAATTCACCGACTGGAAAATTCACCAATCGGTTTGCCGCATGGATGAATTTTCCAAATTTACCGATCGGTGAATTTTCCAGTCGGTGGATTGTTGTCAGTGATCTTTTCGTCGGTGAACTGCAGTCGGTGAACTTTCCGGACACCTACCGATTATATTTATAACCATTATTTGACAACCTATGTCCTGTTTTGTGAAGCTTCTTTCTTTATGTACATTTTATCAGCAGTATTGAGACGGCAGGGGAAAGTACAATAAGATAGGTCCGACTCCCCTAAGCTCTAGGTCCTTGGCCCTTTCGGGTGGCGCCCACTTATTGTTATTTATTTATGAAGACTTTTTTCCGATAATCATATTCTGCAAACCCTCCCTCCACCCTGTGCTAGCCGAAGAGCCTTTTTCATCAATTTTGTTACGGCTCGACGAAACGTTTATTTAACCCGTAACAAATTTTGATACAGAAACGTTGTTAAGCATCATAACACAAACTAAATGTCATTGCTGATCATTCTAGCATTAAAATTAATGTTGTTTTGTTGTTTTTTTTCCTAAATGTACAAAAATATGGAAATTTAAACATTGTAAGAATGAAGTGATACCAAATTTTAAAAAAAGCCACATAATCGTGAGAATTTTGATTAAATTTTATTACAAGAATTCAAAAAAACCTGTAATTTTACTCGAAAACTTTTGAAAATCTTTGAAGTTTCCTGCTAGGTTGCTCTCAAAAACAGGTTACCAATTTTGAGAAAATTAGAAGTAAGCAGGTGTTTTAGAAATTTATTGAAGTAACAATCCTTTGAAGAATGAAAAACTAGGAAAGAGAGATAATATGTTTTCTCATTAAAAGCCTTTAAATCTACTTAGTCAATTAAATATAGGCAATTAAATAGAAAGAGGTACTTTTTTATAATTATCGATAATTAAGTATTTTGTTTTTTGCTGCACTTAATACATGAATGTTTAACCATTTTAGATAATTTTAATGTATTATTTACACATTTACAGTAAGTAACCAAATATCTAAACCTGGACTAAGTGTAACAATCTAGTTTCATTGCAAGTACAGAGAAAATATTTCTAAACTTTCCAGTAGCAGGGAAACAACATTGAAAGAATTCTTTGGTGACATAGAAAATACGCCGAGCTTACTGTAAAGGTTATCCATTTAACCATAAAGACAACTTAAAGCAAGACAATAAATATGATCGTAAATAAGGTGCTTTAACTACTTTAGTGCTCTGGGTACTCCGTAAAGCCGCGCATTGCTCCTGACGTTTATGTTCTATGAAGAATCTTCCTGCAAAAACTAACTTTAATAAAAGATTCGCATATTGATTATATGAAGCACAACTAGCCAAAGTTGCAATCAAGGAAACCTTAGCTTTGTTTTCTGATGAGCTTCCGAGAACGACATTAAAGTTGCATTAGTGTTCAGTGTAGCCTAGCAAGAATTTCGAAAATCGGAAATTAAAATTTATTATTTCTTTTTATAGTGAGAATGGGGTGATCGTAATTCAATCGAGGATGGAAATAAATTGTATTAGTAATCAATTAAGACGCGATCACATGTCAAATTAACTTATTGATATGTGTACGTCTGACTATCATTTTGTGTAACATGAAACAGAATAATATGGCCGACTAAAACAATGAATCGCTCATAATTGGAACATGCATAGAAACAAATCAGAATTATTCCAAAAATTTGAACCATTTTAAAGATTTTAATTGCGATTTTGTACTAAAAAAAATATCACTTATTACCATGCACAGGATAATTTACAAATATGACCTAAAATGGAGCGGTCCTAGAGAAATTAACAATAAAATACAGTATGATTAATTTTAGTTTAGACAGCCCAGATGACACGTAGTATAAAACAGGATTACTGTTTACTGTTGTGAACCCATACAATTTAACATTTTGCAGGACACAGTAGCTTCGGTCTAGGACATTTTAGCGCGACCGGTTTGGCGTTGACGATTTGAGGCGGCCGGTTTATCGCTGCCGATTCGGCGCGGCCGGTGTGCCACAGACTCATTTGCGCGCAGGAACTGTTTAACGCAGAGACGCTTAGGCGCAGGGACTGTTTGGCTTGGAGACTTTTTGGCGCAAACATATATTTAAGTGGTTTGCTTTATAAACAGTTTTGTACTAATATTAAAATTGCGTAATTACCCAAATTTATTAAAAAATTTAATAGATAAAACAACTGATTTATTAAAAATATCCTCACCAAATATCCAAAAATTAGCATTCCTAAGTATTTTTTATACAACAATATTATAGCATTTATGTTATCTAATCAGATATTTCCTAAGTATTTACCTACCTTAAAATATACAATATGAAAATGGAAGTACAAACACTTTGTACATATTTTTTAATATTAAAATTATGTAGCATTCTAATGAGTGTGTTCATATTATGTCTAGTGTATTTGTTTCGTAGTTTCCCTTTCACCGAGAGTGACTACTATTTGTTTATCCCTCCTCCATGGTCGTCAGTCCTGGGACTGGTTTGTCGCAGCTTTCCATTTTCCCCTATATATCAATTAAATACCATACATTTTAAGGTTAAGGATTTATCAAATCTCAATACGCTTTATCTCCTTCAGCATTCAATTTTTTTCCCAAAGTCTAGTTGTCACTATAGAAATATGAAAAAATCGCATTGTTTTAATAAACGTTGATGATGACGCTGTTACCTAATGAAATATTCGATATCAAGTGTAAGAATGTAGTTATCCACAATTATAATTTGTGTCACAAGGCTTATATTCTGAAATAATCACAGAATATGTATTTTCTGCACTAAGTAGAGACATATGGCCTTTCGACAAGCATTTCGACATCGACCGAGCGTGAAAAGGAGTACTTTCTCCACGGCCGTAAATAATTTTAATTGACCTAAATTATTAATTGTCCCTGAAAAATCGATATTTTGAAACTTTGAAAAAAGATTAGAAGCTTATAATTCTTTAAAATTCCAGTTCTGAAACATAATTTCACACAAATACAAATATGTATATTACTTAAAACTAAAACAAATGCATCACTCTTTGCGATTTATTTTTAATATTTTAAACTTTAATATATGTTTGCGCCTAAACGTCTTGTGCCCAAACAGATCTGTGCGAAACCGTCTCTGCGCCCAAACGGTTCTACGCCCCACCACCCTACACCCAAATGTGTTTGCGCCAAATCGGGACTGCGCCAACTTGGTCGTGCCAAAACGTACGGTTCCTTAGTAGTTAGTATCTTCAGTCTCCAGAGTGTTGTAGTAATTGTCATTTGTATCTTCTTCGAGTGCTTTATCTCGTACGATATTCTCTCCTATGCCTAGAGAACGTAATTTCTAAGCGAAAACAATAATTTAAGGTGTTGACTCCTAGAGTTGCTCAAGGTAATCGATTTAATTGAGATACATCGATTTTATTACCCGATTAATCGATTTTAATATTCAATTATTCAACTTTCCGTCTATTCGATTATTTGATCATCTGACTATTGATTTTTCAAGAAACGATTATCATCGGATCAATAGATTGCTCTATTCGTGAAACTATTAATTATTTTGTTAAATAAATTATACATCAAATATTCGATTTTTTTAAATAATCTCGTAATATTTGACTGTATTAGCTAGTACTAAAAATATATTGCAAGTACGATTGTTTATCTATTATGTGTATATTGTTTGCTGGGTAATTGGTAATTATACAAAATGAGAAAAAGTTCAAGTCAGAGGAACAACAGTATGGGGCTATTGCTTCTGCTCAATTTTTCGTTGAAAAAGCATTAACAACGATCAAAAAAGAATTGCACAAAATGTTTATCTATTAAAGTACCAAAGTAGTAAGCAAATTAGTGCTATATCTCTACATAATATCCCAAATCCAAGGCATATTATAAAATATTTCTTAAACTGGAGGCGACCGAGGGCTAGAGGTTAGCGTGTTAGACTTCTACGCCGAAGGTCCTGGCTTCAATTCCTAGTACCGGAACATCGGGTTTAACAGCCGTTCTCCCTCGCAAGACAATGGGAAACCAGCGTGGTATTCTGCCTAGTATATCTTCTCTGGAGTAGAAGTGTTTACACTTCCCGTGGTTCGGAGCCCACGTTAAGCTGTAGGTCCTCTATGTCTGTGGTAGTTTAAACGCGCAACACAGGTATAGGAGAGAAGATTGCTACGTCTCGTAAGAGATAAAGCACTCGAAGAAGAAGAAACTGTTATATCTTCTTTTAAGAGTGCTAACTTCTAGCCCAGGGCAACCTCAACTGTTATATAAACGTGGTAATTAAAAGGAAAACTATTAAAATGCCAACTACGAGAGAATTTTCATAGCGGTAAGAAGCATGGAAAAATTCAGTAATTTGGTTATACGATGGTACTTAGTAAGAGAATTAACTAAGTAGCCAAAAGATAAATCTTTTTATAATATAAATAATGGAAAAAAACACATTACCTTCTACTTGCCTTATATTCCAATTTCAGAAGGAATCGTTGTTTTTCCTTAATATTTCATTACATTTACTATTAATTAGTAACGCAATTTTTATTTTTGTTGGTGATAATGCATTTAGTAGGACTGACCAGATTAATTTATTAAACAGACTTTGAATTATATCAATTTAAAGATCGGGTAATTGATTATTTGAATAGTCGGTTATTTTAGTAATTACATTACTTTATTTATCTATTATTTGATTAATCAATTATTTTATTAATCAGTTATTTGATAAATGAATAATTTGATTTATCGATTATCAGATGAAAAATTGACCAATTTATCAATTATTTTCTTTAGTATATAGTCGACTAAGGATTTCCGTAATCCCACAGTTCTAGTGATTCCTCGAGTTATTTCATAACGGAAAGTTGATAAAACATATCGAAGTACGGGAATGCTTCCTACAAGCGTCACTGCCACTGTATGACACAATAAAATACAGACATTGTTTTTTTTTGGTAAAATATTACTTGCGAGTAGTTTAGATCTTTTCTTTCGTCAGTGCAGTCAATTTAGCTCTTTCTTGTAAAATTTATATTGATAACTTTAATCCTCACTTCTAAAAATAAAATGGATGGTTGACATCCTGAGCCAAAATACTCAAAAATGTACTCTGAAGAGGCAACTTCAATAAACAAACAAAAAAACAAAAATGAATATAGAGAAGTAAGGGATCAAGAAAGAAAATAAAATAACAATCCAAACAAATATGGAATTAAGTTAATGCAATTTAGAAAGAAAGAGATTAACGTGACGGTATGCAAGGGGTTCCTAGGTACAGAAAAGACTGACTCAACAAAGTAAGTACGGAAAATGGAAGAGTAACTAATGTATTAAAACTAGAAGGGGAATAGATTAAGAATTTACATGGCACTGAAATTATATTCTCTGTGAAACTACCTAATTTTGTTATGAGGCTACAGATTTTTATGTTCGTCTAAATACTCTATCGCGCCGGACGTGTTGTAGTCATTTCCCAAGCTGGCAATACGTAGACTCTAGAGAGTCAGAGAAGAATTGAATCCCGATAGACAGGGAATGGCTAAACGATATTTATCACAAAAAATATTAATTCCTTGCCAGTATTGCTTGTAGGAAATTCTGCATTCGACGTTATAATTTATTAAAAAACAAGTACAACATTTTCCAAAATTTTATGAAATTGTAAGAAATATAAATTCAACCCGAAATTAATTCATTCATTAACTTTGCCTTATCTTAGACTAATGAATCGTAGAAAAAAAAGTAAATTGGCTATAATTAGGAAATTGGACAAACAAAAATAAGAAAGAGAAAATACTCATATCCCAGCATTCCTGGAAGAATAGAAGCACAAACGTTGCAGTACCTCATCTATAAATGAGGTTCCTACATCTAAATCTCGTTTTCTTCATTTGTAGAGGATTCTATATGCACCTACGGACAATCACAGACAATAGAAAATATTTGAGCACAATAGGTTTTTGAAAGTGGATTACGACGAATACGCATTTTTAAGATGTATATAAGATTGATGAGGAGTTTAGGGTCCCCGAACAATTTGCGCCTCGGGTAATTACCGCGCGGCTTGTGCCTCTTAAAACTATCTTAAAGAAGTGCCATTTGTGCCCTTCTTCCCTAGAGGCATAAATAGCAGGCGGATTATGGTCTAGTAATAATTACACATTGCTACAACATAAAATATACTGTTTCAAAAAACATTTCGTAATATTGTATTGTACATGAGGTTAGAGAAAGTATTGAAACTTCAAGATCTAAAGAAAATAGTAGAAGCCTAAACTTTGAAGCTGCGAAGATCGGCAACAAATATTTATATTTAAGTTGAAATGTCCTATAGAACTACTTACATAGTGTCAATATTACAATTTACTTTCGGCTTAGACCGCGTCGTCATATGGGGACTACACCCAGACATTATCAGGTACGGCCCGACCTGTAGCTTGTTTGCCTTTACAAGCATTTGCTCTAGAAGTTTGAGCAACATTTGTTCGTAGGCCCTGCCTGCCTAAACAGGACTGTGTGCTTAGATTATTTAAACCTTGGGACGGACAAGGATTTGATCTTAATGTATTTTGTTTGCCAGGACAATAATATTTAATCGGCTTATGCCTGTTAGTTGTTTGTGAACGCATACAAACTAACGTTTCGCAATATATTGCAGCTTACACCTTCAGAGTGAATAGAACACTAACAGGCATACGCCGATTAAGTATTATTATCCTGGCAAACAAAATACATTAAGATCAAATCCTTGTCCGCCCCAAAGTTTAAATAATCTAAGCACACGGCCCTGTTTAGACAGGCAGGGCCTACGACCAGATATTTCTCAAACTTTTAGAGCAAATGCTTGTAAAGGCAGACAAGCTACAGGTTGGGCCTTACCTGATAATGCTGGGTGTAGTTCCCAAATGACAACGCGATCTAAGCCGAAAGTAAATTGTAATATTGACAGTTCGAGAAACCGCGAAAGCGTCAAAGAATATACTTACATAGTATCAAAAGATTCACCAAGAAATTTGTCAAACTTTTGTTTCCGTTTCGTAATAGTTTTCAAAACTTTACCGTTGGCTTAAATTCTCAATACACTGTTATTTTTCTGTTTTCAAGAAAATTCCATAACCTCTGTTCAAGTATCAGGACTACGTTCAAAATTTTTAAAAATTGATAGGAAGTTTAAGAACAGAGTTTTGAAAATTTATAAACAAAATTTTCGTAGGCTTCTTAGAACCCTAGTGAGTCACATAGTTCCATAAAAGTCGCTATATCTGTTTTTTAAATATCAGAAACGGATTTAATGAACATCAACCATTAAATTTCAAAAATTCGTTGAAATACTCGAAACGAGCTTTGCAATAATGATAATTATCGAGAATCTCTTTTTTCAAATAATAGAAAGATTGTAATTTCATCAGATTGAAGGCCATGCTCATAATGGGGTAAATTTAAGTAGTTTAAATGAAACAAAAGCTTGTCTGCTCCACGAAATATATTTCGTAAATAAATAAATTAAGTTAAATTGATTAACGCTTAAGAAACTAAAACTGTTTCATCCTCAGACCAGGAAATCAAATAAATCTAGATCAAGAGAAGACAGAAGATTGTAATTGTTTAGCTTTTTTAATATGTCTCTATTCTCTAATTCTAATTCTGGGGAAGCAGCTTGACGGACAAGTGCGAATACTGATAAAACTGTACTCAAAGTTAAGGAACGATCCGCGCGGTGCCCACTTGGATGGGTGAACGAAATCTTCGCTCTAACGCTGCAACCCGCGGTGCCTCGGAGAGTACCTAAAACCGTTAGTCTCCCTGGGTTAGTGCGCCACGTCACTAATGCTTAGAGCTTATTAAATACAGTATAATACACTTATACTGGACTTGCTTGTAATGGACTTTCGGTTGTAATTGACCAATTACCAGAGTCCCGACTATAGAGTCATTTAAACCTATGTAAATACAATCGGTCTCGTTTATAATAGACTTGCTTGTGATGGACTAAACATTCGGTAAAAGATTATTATATCCGAACCGAATTCCATTGGGGGATTTCCCTCATATCGCGGAGGCGACCCGAACCCCGAGATAACCGAAAAATTTTTCTGCATGTGTACGGCATATCGGTCAATTTTATTATGCAACATCAAGTTTGCCTTTTTTCCATGAAGAATAACTACCGTGTTGCTACCGATGAATCAGGGTGTCGCCTGGAGTATATAGCGAGCAAACTTGCAGAAAAGAACTGCTGCTGCGAATCGTTCAAATGCAAGATGATGTTAAAGTTTTAACAATTTCTGATACCATGAACATACTGAGTCATGCTTGGCAGATAATGTCTGCAGAAACTGTCCGTAATTGCTTTAGACATGCAAGATAGGTAAAGGAACCGATTTCATTAACTAACGAACACTGGAATTTAGATGATGAGATTAAATGCATGGGTCGGAATTCAAAAATGTGTGTACAGTGATCTATTTACAGATTATGTTCATGTTGATGACAACGTCGTAACGGTCCAGGAATTAACAAACAAAAGGAGCATCGAAGAATTTAGTCTAATAGCAACGAACAACAAAAGGATGAAGTGGAGGACCAACCGGAGCAAGTTGAAGTGACTTTCTAAAATGCTTTAAAATCTTTTCAACCTTACAACAATACTTTCAGGAAATAGACGGTGCAAGCGAAATTCTTCATCAATTATGCAATATATTATTTTATTTATTATATTTAATATAGATTTTAAAGGAAAAATACGGATTTTCTGTAAAGTAATGATATATTTTTGTATTTTTATATGTTGTTCGAACTGTTAATAAAAATATAATTTTACAATATACCATTTAATTTTGTTTTCAACTAAAAAAATCAAATTCGGATGATATGGATACTCGGTTATAATGGACTAATATTAACTGTCACCCGAAGTCCATTATAAGCAAGTTCCACAATAATTTAAAATTTATGTAAATTGGATTAATAATTTTTTATTAACCGGAAGAATATGGAAAAAATTGTTGTGGTCTTGATTATGAAGCAAAAAAGTACGGCAGGAGGTAGATTAATTTGAATTAAAATGTGCTTATGACATTTCCAATTTTTAAAAACCGCTTTTTGTGTTCCTAGACCATTAAATCCGATATGTAGGGTAAAATATGATAAACCAATTTGTGTTTCGAGAAAATAGATTTGCTCTTATAAGAATACAGAAGAGAAAAATTAATATTAGACGATACATTTCACATAAACAACAGCTAAATGAAAATACTTTGTAAATTTCCTGCCGTATCAAAATAATTCTATTTTTACATTTGTTAACAATGACGAAATGTTACACAACACAATTATTAACCCTTAAATATGATCCGTCGAGTGTTTTATCTCTTACGAGACGTAGCGATCATCTCTTCTAGGCCTGTGTTGCGCGTTTATAATGCCACAGACATAGGGGACCTACAGCTTAACGTGGGCTCCAAACCACGGGAATTGTTAACACTCCTACCCCAGACAAGATTTACTAGGCAGAATACCTCTGGTTTGCCACTGCCTTGCGAGAGAATAAAAATCCGATGTTCCGGTAATGGGAATTGAACCCCGGACCGTCACCGTAGACGTCTAACGCGCTAAGCTCTATCCCACGGCCGCCTCTAATATGATTCAGTTGATATTAATTAAACTAAACAAACCTGACAAATATATTTGCATTACTTCCCTGAAATATCTAAGGTGAGACACATGCAATATAAACAGTAAATTTTTATCTTAGTGTAATGTATTAACTACTACTTTATATCGTCATCATGTTATCCAAGGAATAGTAGAATGTTTCCCACAAAGCTGAGTTTATAGTCGTAGATCTGCATTTTATTAGGCATCACTATACAATTGGCTACAACAAAAGAGATGTCTTTTTTCATCTCAACCTGTTAAACAATGTAGGATATCTGCTTAGGCATTTATTGCTTTCCTAGTTTATGTATATGTCTTTAAATAATGGAAAACCGATTTAGTATCGACGAATTGATTTACTTTTGAAACTGTAATGTGCCTTATTTAGATCTGCCGATCATTTAACAAAACATATTCTCTTTTTTTAAAGTTATTTGTGTGAATATACAGGTTGTTTTTAATTTCAGGGTAGAATCGTATTTTCTGGTCTTGGAGATAATGTTCGATAAGTATTGTAACTACCTCCGTCTGGTTTGAAAGATGCAAAATTCCTTAAAATGGTCAAGGGTTAATAACTTTAACTCGACAACCATAGTAGCATTAAAAAAATAAATAATAATTTCACTCAATAATCAAATATTCTATAGTTTAATAACTATTTCTATCAAATTTTACTATTTTAGTTACGTTTTATTAAAAAAGTATAATTATTGAAAATTGTATATTTTGGTTAGTTTCAAGCTGCAGTTAAATATAAGTGAAGGCCAATAGATATAAAAATCATATTTTAATTTGTTACATAATCTGTTGTTTATTTTAACATCTTTTAATGCCCTCTCTGATTGCAAAAACCTGTACTCAACTGCGAAAAAATGCCTAGGTATTTATGTACGTAAGTTATCACATGTTAGTTTACTTTTTATTATCTTACGCTTTAACAACGTTATCTTTTACTGCAGATACATTTTCTAATGGGTATAATTATGTACTGCATTAAGCAAAGCTATTAGCAGTTATAAACAACGAAGTAATTTTAATTAATTTCTGTTCGATAGAATAAAGTCAGTGCACATCCTCTTCGTAGCAAATAACTCGAACGATAAATCAATATCTTTGCTAGATAACGTCGCTTAGAAATTCATGAGAAATATTACAATTACTTGGCCAATAAAAACGGGACAAGATAATAACAGGATAATGCGCGTACATTCCAAAAGTATGTAGTAAATTGAAGTGACCGCTTGTTTATGTGTAAACGCTGCATCCTGTTGGCAGATATCTGTAAGTTATGTTGGTTATTTGTGTGGTATTTTTAAATAAGCTTGAAACATTATTTCTCCATAAGTATATTCCATAACGAAACCTTTAAAGTTCTGTAACAAGACACGCTATGTATGTGTTAAACGAAGTCAATTTATAGTCATTTGTAGCTTACCTCTACTGCAACCAATTTATTTATTAGGTGCATTAAATAACTCTACACGTAAATTCTAGTTCTCACAGTAAAGTTTATAGTTACACATTAACTTTCTGGCTTAAAATATATATATATATATATATATATATATATATAT
>JABXWE010002802.1:0-23939 GCA_014611495.1 Limonius californicus | reverse complement strand
ACCCAGCGTTTGTGCGCGTGCTTTAAAAAGACAATCCGCATTTGCAGCGTTTTCCGGTGCGTTTGTTGACGTTTCTAACCTAAAATATTTATTCCGTTAATAATGAACGTGGAATTAATTACATATTTACAACAGATACGACAAAGAAAGCTGTGCCTGTTATATCTGTATCGTAGATACAGGAAAAGTAAGAACTCTTTTGGTAGGAAGGGCGTTCGGCCAATTTTTTCAGAAAATAATAGACTGAAACACGGATTTTATAATAATCTATTCTTAACAATTAAATCCACAGACAAAGAAAAGTTTTTTAATTTTGTACGACTGAGCCCAGAACAGTATGACAGATTACATGATCTGATAAAAGAAACTATAATGAAAACAAACTATCGTCGAAAGCCTATTCCCTCCTCTTTAAAATTATCTTTAACACTGAGGTATGTATGCCGAATACAATATTTAAACCGTTTTTATGGTTACATTTAATAATTTTGGTTATATTGTAGGTATCTGGCAAGTGGAGATAGTATGGTGTCATTAAGTTATGCTTATCGTATTGGGACAACAACGGTTTCAGAAATTATTTTTGAACAAAACTGAACAGAACCAACGGCTGCCCTGGGTGGCGCGCAAATTTGTACGCCAAAGTTGAAATTAAACCAACTCGAGGCGTACTGACCTTGAAACGCGTCGTTTCAAAAATTCAGCCATCCTATTGGTTCTCGTAAAAACGCGAGACGCGTACGCGTCAATTGCGGATCCGGCTTTAGGAGACGCATTTCTATGTTACGAAGGGCAACCAGATCTCTCTTAAGAAGAGCCAGATTGTGTCTCGAGAGCAACGGTGGTCATTTTGAACAATCTATATAGTGAATTTAAATAAAAATAAAAATAAGTATTGACTTTTCTGAAATTGTAATATTTTAATAATTTAATACTCTGCATTTTGAAAACGGTTTACTTTAGGGCATAACTTTATTAGAATTTTTAACTATATTTGGTCTAAAGATTATGTACACGGAGTACTGACCTCACGTTGTGGGACACCCTGTATAATAACAAATCTTCGTATTGACTGTTTAAAATTGAAATAAACAGGACCTCGGTATTATTTTTGCGGGGATCTTGTACTATACCATTGATTCTCTATTTAACAAAATATTAATTCTAAAAAATCTTTCTTATTCTAATTCGGCAGCAGCTGCATTTATATACAGGGTGTTTTATAAGTAGTGCGTTTGTAGCTATTGCTTTTTGTTCTCATGTGAATATATAATATTAGTTCATGTATAATACGCATTATTGCACGAATGAGCCGTTTCGTAACATTATATTAACTTTAGACTTCACAGGAAATTAAACTTATTTATGCCGTCAATTTGCGCGGTTTTTTGTCTGAGCAAAGTGCAAGGTAATGCTAATCTATCAAATGGCAGTAATTGCGTGACAGTTCAGCTACCTACCACAGCCAACTTTGTTAGTTGCTACCCCTCTTTGTTCCCTCTTTATTGCACCTGGCGCTTTCCCACAGTACAATCATCTTATCTTCTAAAAAGCGGCCAATATACTTTACAAATTGATTTGCCTTTACGCCGGACAGGTTACATCGGGACATTCACAAAGCTGGGGATAACCGAATTAGGTAATAAGTTATCCACTGTGGGTAATTATTTGTTTTGCTAGAATCGACAGAAATAAAATGTTAGATCTGGTTTTTTATGGCAAGATTAGAAAATAATTACATTTTGTATAGTTTGCTTCTTTTTTATTTTTGTATGTTATATATATTTTTTTTGTGCGAACAATATATAAATTACTTTTCAATACGTTAACGAAAATTTTAAAACATTACCGTGAATAAAATAATTATTATTTGCAGATAAATCCCCCACATTTCTTCTACATGCTTCTAGCTATTTTTCTCTACGGCTGTGATTTTGTGACAATCTAATAAACACTTTGTTAAGTGTAATAGTCTTTTAGCCTTAAATGCCCTTCTGCTGGGCACCGGCCCCTTCTCTGTCACTCTCCTCAGCACTAAAATAGCAACACAGGGGACTTACAGTTTAAGATATAATTCGGAAGAACAATTATTCCAAAGATATTTTTTGCCAACCGAATTGGAAAATTGTGTGTGGTGGCTGCAGCAGAAGATTATTATATATAATGCTGAAGAATCGAATCCAAACCATTATAGACGTTTTGCTTAGAAAAGGAACGTTTCTGACAACTGAGCTGGTAGTTCAGTTGTCGGAACGTTCCTTCCTGTGGTGGTACCACACTTTTTTTGACATACAGCATTATAAAGTATATATTTATTTCCTCTTTGTTTAGCCGTTTTCTATCCGCTGGATAGTATGCTGTCATCAGGTTCTCTCAATTTTATGCGAATTCGTATCGTTTGTTAGCCCTGTTGTTCTTTTAATGTCGTCACCCCATCCCATGTGGGGTTTTTCTACTTTTCGTTTTTCTTTTAATGACGCTACCCTTCTAGTGATGTTCGCTGCTTCTGTTCTTGTTCTTATCCATATGTTTGTCTTGTGGTCTTTCAACCGATTCCTAATATTTTCCTCTTTATTGCTCGCTGGTGGACTTATAGCTTGCTGAGTGGTTATTTTGTAAGGATCTAGGTCTATGCTCCATACGTTACTACTGGTAGTATATATTGATTGTCTATTTCAACTTTAAGGAGATGGTAGTTTCATAGTTATTACATCGTATAGCTTCCTGTACGCTGCTCATCCCTGACTTATCCTTTTGTCTATTTCTTGATTTGCTTTCCCATTTCTTATTGCTTACCCAAGGGATACATAGTTGAAGACTCTTTCTATTTGGTCGTCTTCCAGTTCTCGGCTTCTTCTTCCTTTTCGTCTACATTTGTCATATATTTTGTATTGTTAAAATTGACTTCAAGGCCAATTTTTATTCAAGCTGTATAAACAGCTGCCAATATACTTCTCAGTTCGTATTTTGTCTTTCTTAGGATCACAATGTCATCGGCAAATCTTAGGTGATGCGAAGATCCTCCTGCGATGTTCAACCTTCTCTCTATAAGTTTGAAAGCATCCTCTACCAATATAAATAATTTGGGTGGCATATTATTACCTTGCCGCATTCCCTTTTGTATTTTCATCGTGTCGCTGTTTTCATTGAGTTGTACGTGCAATGTTGCATTTTTACATATTTCTTCGATTAGGTTTAAGTACCTATAATCTATTCTAGCGTTTCTAAGTACTTGCAATGCTGTCCACATTTCTACTTTATTAAAGCCTTTCCTACAGTCGGCGAAAGCTACCTAAACTACAGTAGTAGGCTTATGAATCGATCATTTTAGAGGTTGTCTTAATTGTCTTTTTGTACATTAAAGCAACTTTTGAGTTCATCCGAGCTCTAGAAATATTTTCTGTGTCTGAACATTTGTTGATAGTTTCGTTAGTTCCACTGCTATGATTTTCCCATTTTTTTTATGATTTCCCCTACAATTTCTGCTTCTCCTGCAGTTTTTCTGTTGTCTGTTTTAAAGTGTTTATAATTTCTTCTTTACTTATGGGTGGTATTTCTTCAAAAGTTACATTTATTATAATTTTCCGTTGTTCTTCAGGTTCCACATCACTGGCTATTTTAATTCTCTTTCAGATAGTAACTTAAAATTTTCTGCATATAACAAAGCTAGAACTAACATAGTCTAGTTTATAAACAAATTTCTAAAAAACACCTTTACATTTGTGGAAATTACCATTAAAAAAAAAACAAAAAATTGTTTACTGCATATTTCCATCATATATTGGAGATAATTTTCTATATATTTTATTGCGTATGTGTATTACCTCTACACTACACCATTTTTCCCGAATTGTAATTATTAGTGTTTCCAGGTTTGTCGCTCAACGTGGTGGTAATTTCCGCAAAATCATTAAAAATATATACGTATATAACATACATAAGCGTTTCTACTACCCAATTTACATAAAATTAAAACACTAAAAATGATAATGAAAATTAATAAATAAATTGTAAAAACACGTGACAAAAATAAAATATTTTAGCACATTTTATAACTTCCTGTCTCAGCTAAAATAAATGTTATGATATTTAAATTAATAAGCTGTTAAAAACGTAGTGAATCGTAAATTTAGTGCGAAATGCGCGTGCAAGCTAAAAGAATGAGCACAGATCGCGTGAAGTGTCCCAATTATTTCGATTAGATACTGAGAACAGGAAATAAAATTCCCGCTAAATTTCACTCGAGCATTCTAATCGATTTTGTAATTTATACATACATTTTTTGAAATTACACAGAAATATGAAACCGTTTTTAGTTACGGAAAGCAAAACTTATCTGATTTTAACCGCATAAAAAATGTTTTCCCTAGTGAAAAGTTTTTTTAAATATAGGACAGGTTGATTTGTTGAGTTATCATTAGCTACAAAAGTGATACAATTGGCCGACTTCTAGTTTAAACGTAGCGGATATTATTTTAGGCTCTCTAACGGTACATCCTGTATTTTTTCTTTACTACTGTCAACCTACAATTAATAAATAACCAAGATATGAGGGCAGCCTTCTAAGTTTTTACAATAACTAGGAAAAAAAATTTTTTTTGGAACAAATTGTTTTATTGCTTTTCGAAATATTCACCTTTAGGATTTATACACTTTTGCATGCATCCGAACCAGTTCTCGAAACATTTTTTCCACTCTGAAGTTGGTATCTCAAAAACATGGTTTTTGAAGGCTTCAACAACTTCTTGAGGTGATGAACACAAAAAAGTCGTGTGGCCATAAATCAGGTGAATGAGGGCAATGAGGCATTAATTCGATGTTTTTCTTCTTCAAATAATCAATTGTTTGCCGTGCTGTGTGAGAGTTGGTACTGCCATAATAATAGTGATGCGACGTTTGCGGTTGTTTTTCCTGATTTCGTCGATGACTTCTGGCAAACAAATTGTTGTATACCATTCGCGTTAATTGTTCTCTGATCCTCTAAAGGAATGGTTGCGATATGTCCAGTACAACCGAAGAAACAAGCGATCGTTTTCTTGACAGTGCTTCGTGAACGAACAACTTTTGTGGGTTTCGGTTCATCTTGGAACATCCAAACAGTGGATTGTTGTTTAGTTTCCGGTTCAGACGAATATATCCAAGTTTCGTCACCTGTTACGATGTTGTATATGGATTTTGCAGTTCCTCGGTCGAATTTGTTGAGCATTTCCTTACACCAATTAACATGAGCCTTTTTTGAGCTTCGGTCAAATTATGCGGAATCCATTGCGAACAGATCTTTTTCACAGCTAAATGTTCATGCAAAATCGAATATACGGCAGTCTTCGCTATAACTAAGGATGCCTCCATCTCACGGTAAGTCACATGCCGATCTTTTTCAATCATATTGTGCAGAGCATCGATGTTTTTTATAGAATAACAACCGATTTTTGTCGACCTAGGCGAAATTCATCACTGACGGACGCACGACCACAATGAAATTCTATCCATTGTTGTTGAGTATTTCTATTTTCTCACAAAATTGTTTTTTTAAACGCTCACTATAAACAAACTACTCGGTCAATTTCTAAGCTGCTGCTGTTTTCACAATAACAAATGTTAAATTTTACGTAAATAGTAATGACACATCTCAATAGTGCCACCTGGTGGTCGTTTGTAAAAACGTAAAAGGCTGCCCTCGTTTGTATTTGTGTTTAAAATAACGTGTGCGATCATTGGTGAAGATTTACCTAATGCGAATATTTCGCTTATTACGAACATTAAGTCAACAGTTGTTTTACAGTTTGTTAAACAGATACAGGTTGGTGTTAAATTCAGCGTGAGTTGAATTGTCGAGTTATCTTTCACCATAGTATAACTGATAGCGTTTCAGACGGAGAGTATTTTGGGCACCCAAAGCAAGACGGTTTAAGCAAAAGGCATAATACTTTATACCGTGAGTTCAAAAAGTAATTCCATAAGGGTCGGCCAAATTCATTAACTGTCATCACTGTTGTTGTTGTCATAAGTTTATATTGGAAATTCAATTAAGTTACAATTATGACGGTTTTTACAATAGAACACAAAACATTTACGATTGAATCATATTTTCGAAATGGTGTTCGAGAGAACAGCGAATGGATTTACAGTGCGGTGCCATATTTAGAGGAATTTCGGCAACAATTTCCAGATATTGCTGTCCTTGAAGGAGATATTTACAGTGCACGTAGATGTGTTGATGTATTCCTAGATACAGGGAGCATTACTCATAGAGATAGAGCTGGAAAGCCAAGAATTCGTACTCAAAATACAGTTGATGATATTCGTCAATGTTTGAACGAGCAACCCACTACATCACTACGTACACTTTCGCAAGAGACTGGTTTATTATTAGGAACCATACTATCGTCAAAAAAAAATTAATACTGTTTTCATACAAAATTCTTGCTTTACATGAGTTGCTGTCAGCAGATTACAATAGGAGAATTTTGTATTGTCAGTGGTTCCAACAAAATTTAATGAACAACGACGAATTGCTAAATTTAACGTTTTTTTCCTTCGAGGCCTGGTTCACCCTTTCGGGGTATATAAACTCACACAATATGAGGTTATGGAGTGCTGCAAATCCGTATACTTTTCACGAATCTCCCCTTCACCCGTTATAAGTTGGTGTTTGGATTGCTGTGTCTCGAAGACGTATTATCGGACCCATATTTTTCCACGAAACTGTTACTGCTCAGAGATACCGGAATATTGTACGTGAATTTATTAATCTGCTTCATGAGGATGAGCTCCAGCAAGGCTACTTCCAACAAGATGGCGCGACAGCTCACACCGCTCAAGAGACCCTCAACTACCTTCGTAAGTTTTTTGACGATGGAATAATTAGTTTGTTCAAATCCAGAATTTCTACCTCCGTTTAAATTAAACGGAAGGCATACACTTTAGGTTTCTCAGCGGAACATCCTGTATTTTTTCCGTACAGCTGTTTTTATAATGCGAATATTTAACTTGTTATCATTTTAAGTCAACAGTTTTTACAAAAGGTACAGGTTGTTTTTTAATTCAGATCGATGTGAATTACTTAGTTACTGTTAACTATAGAAAAACTATATTTTCTTTTCCATGTATGCAACATCATGTGGAGGGTTGTGTAAGAGTTTGCTTTAACTTTATTGATTTTTATCTTAAAATGTTGTTCTGCATACTTAAAAAGGTGCACGTGCTTAATACCAATTAACCCAACTATTATCGAGATATATGTTTTCTTAAGTGGAGTTTTCATCTTATTGGTTCAATTCTAGAAGGTCGATTGAGGACTTTAAATAAATCGAAGAAGTTAATATTAATATATGTCTGAAAATGCTTACGGAGTTACAGCGTCTTTTGAATATTGTTAGTTTGCCAAACAGCCGTATGTGTTTTAACTCTGTAACGAAGCGTTGTCAGATACGTTCATCTAACTTTTTTGTAGTTATGATACCCTAAATTCACCCTAAATCTTCGTTATAATGTAATTTTGCATAAACGTGTTAGTTGATTTTCAGAAGTGTACCTTTTCATGTATTTTGGCATTAAAAACAGTATTTTTAAGATAAAAATCAAGAAAGTGTGAAGACGTAAAGAATCGTAGAATGCTATACTTCTGGTGCATTGCACGGAAACAAAATTAATTGTAAACATTAAAGATTGTGAGAAGTGCCACCATACAAAATTTTAACAATTTAATTTATCCATCGTTGAGGTTATTTTCAAAAAAAGTGAATTCGTAGGTGCAAATTCAAAAGGCTGTAACTCTGTGACACAAGCATCATTTTGGTTCCAAAATGACACTGCATGCTGGCATAGTACGTTGGTAACCAGTACGTTGTTTTTAAATTCAGGGAGAGTTGATTGTTCGGTTATTATTAGCTACCAAAGAAGTAGGTTTCATTCAATGTATTTTGGGCAAGGAGAACAAGATGGCTAAGCTCCCGTTTAAGCGGCGAGGCAGAATTTTAAATTGAATTTTTATGCGAATTCGCTTGTATGCCATTTTTTCATTATAAAACTATGAAACAATATGAACCTAAGCACCCTGTATACTTTGTACTAATTCAAATCTCCGAAATTTGTACTTAAAAAACTTGTTATATAACTGTACGCCTAAAAATAATAATACGCGAGATACTTGCATTTAAAAAATGACTCGATTATTATTAACTTTAGGCCCATATTTCCATTATTGAATTTGCTTAAAACGTACAGGTTGTTCAACTGAAGAAATTAAAATAATATCTCTTCCGCGTACATTGGAAGTGGGGTCCATCTTGTTTTGTTTGCTCAAAATACTTACTCGAATTACTTTTACTAAAACAATTTTTTTAGCTACTAAGAACTGAGCAAGCCTCTAAATTAAAAACATGGCGCAAATTTCGCACACTCATATAACCTAAGATTTAAATAATTTTGACACAACAAACGGTTGTTCAGGTTATGCGTTTGTATACTTTGCAAGTGTGGCGTCACGTCCCCACAATGGTTGGCGAACCAATACTATTATTTCAGATTTGTGAAATGATGCGGTGATGCGACTATCAATTTTTTATAGAAGTCATATGTGTGTAACCTTGAGAACGGGTGAAATTGGTGTCGTATTCTTATCTCCCATAGGTGCGTTAATTTTAAATATCTAACCATAGGGGTCTCGGTGGAGTAGTGTGGGAGCGCGCTGCCACTCGAGGCCACAGCGAAATGTAGTCGATCGGCTGCGATAGGGTGCATGTTGCATGAATGTTTAGTGTGTAAGGAACGCCCGCACCCCCCCGAAGTAATGCGAAAGCGGTTCCGGGTGGGGGGGGAGGTACTATGAATGAATGAGAAAAAAAAGATATTTAACCATAACGTAACTTATGAAATTTTCCTAAGAAAATAGTATTTGCTAAAAGAAACAAAATACATGTCCAATCCTTGTAATGTTACTATCGATTTGCATAATAACTAGAACTGGCGAACAAGCCCATTCTCTTAGTCACTAGTCATGATTCACACGGTATAATAATATCAAGGTTAACAAAAGCCCAACTTTTTCCTTCCCTGTCCATCAAAAGCTAAGTCTTGGAAGAGTCGTAAACTAAATCAGACTACGCGTTTCTAAATAATTTAAATATTAGTCACTCGCGTGATAGGGTTTGCTCTATCGGAATTTCGTCCGACGTTCTTAGAACTGTCCAGGTCTGTTTACCGGGAAACGCGTGATGAATAGCTAAAATACGCGACTGATAAAATCAATGGCGCGATACTTTTGTAAGAAAACACGGGCCGGTTCAATCGCCCTCGTGCGAGGAACTTTTCGTATGAAAAACATTTCTAGTAGCAACTACGTTTTAATATTGATTACGTTTAAAAAGTTGAACAATTTGTCGTTGTAGATCATTAAAGAGAGGGGAATCCCACGTACACTAATCAAATTCCGCTATTAAATGTAAAAATAAATCTAGTTATTCTACATTTAAATTGTATAAAATATAAACATATTACGGACGTCCATCAATACAGTACCTCACGATTATGTGAACGCCCATTACTAATATGTTTTTGTTTAAATAAGACCTTTTATTTTTATTATAACCAATCAAACCACGCATACAAATTAAATTTCGCGGTTATATGAATAAATAAATCCAATGCTTTTACATCTACATTGTTAAAAAAAATATAACCATAGTATGGACGTCCTTCGATACAGTACAATTAAGATAATGTGAATACCTGACTGATGTTTTCTGTGTAAGTAGTATTAGTTTTTATGATGTTATAACCAATGCAATCTGTTAGAGATTTAATAACACATTAGAAATTTCACTGCACTTATTATAGATAGTATATTCTTACTTGCATTTGTTCCTCTAGTCTGCTGCATCTACACAGTTTTGAGTAAAAATCAGGACTTTTAATAGTATATCAGCTCAAATATGTTGTCATATTTATATTCTAAATAATTGGAGTTCACAGACAAAAAAATCAATATTTATTTGTACTTGAAAATTATGGGCAGGCTTTGGAAAATTAAAAAGAGTGCTAATGCTAACAAACAGAAAAATACCTCAATCCCTCAGTACCACAGTATTCGGCCAATGCGTTCTTCCGATTCTGATGTATGGTTCACAAACTTAGACACTGACTAGAGCAAACATGGATAAGATAGCAAAAACACAAAGATCCATGAAAAGAAGAATGATAGGTGTAAAACTATCAAATAAGAAGGCAAATATCTGGATCAGAAAAATGACAAAGTAAAGGATGCAAGGGAAAGAGTAGCGAGACTGAAATGGGACTTCGCGGGACACAATGCCAGACAACCAGACTAAGATGGAACACAGAAATACAACAATGGAGACCATGGTTGGGAAAGAGATGAAAAATCGACTGCGGATGAAATGGGGCGATGAATTAAAAAGAGTAGGAGGCTTACAATGGAAAGACAGGCACAAGACAGAGACACATGGAAGAACCCGAGGGAGACCTGTGTCCGAAATTGGATGATATAAGAGCTAATAGATAGATAGATAGATACAGTGGGAGTCTGTTGAGACCAATCAGATTGATATTTCGGCTATTTACAATATTAGAAAAATATTTTTGGACAGATTGTCACAGACGGTGCCCCCTATAGCATATAGCAACTATCAAATATATCTGTTGCCTATTCCGACGAGATTATGCAAGTTTTAGAAACGCTTACAACTTTTTTATACAGTTTACTTTGTTTTCTTAAACTATTTAAAAAAAAATGTCAATTTAGTAGTACATAGTTTAAATTATTGCGGATTAACGTAAAATACTAAAGAAACAAAAGTACATCTAGCTGAAATTACATACCGGGATAGCAGTGTTACTGTCTTCCCAGATACTTTTAAATGCTGCGTTTTCAATTCAAATTAGTTCGGGTCCGCAGTTATTGATTGAATGATTGCAGTCACCAGGACGTTAATTTGTTTAGTTTAAATCAATGTTTAAAATCAAAAAAGAAACCGATTAATTGAGTATCACTATTATATGTAACGATGCCATCAGGTAACAGAAACTCTAAATGGACCGATGTGTTGCTCACGTGCGGAAAATCCAGTTTCTATTCCGGGACTGGTGTAGTTTTTTTTAATTTTGTGGGTTTGTTTAGATAATTGTTGATTTTTCCGATATTATTAATTCGTTTTTCATATAATATTTTTATTAAGTAGAAATAATTTTGCAAATGGTTTAGTAAACCCCAAATGTAGTAAGAGTTGCTCGTTTGGTATTAACAAGTAAAATAAAAAGTAGGTTAACAAAAAGGAATTGATTATAGCGCTAACATTATCAAACAAAAATCAAGAAGAATTTTAAAAATTAAAATAACATTGGGAACCTAAACCGGGATTTTCGCGTAAGAGCCTGGGGTTCAACACATTAACTCATTTAGATTCTTTGTTGCGTGATGTAATTATACAAATTGATTTAAGCTAAACAAATTAACGTCCTAATGGCTACAATAGGTAAGCATTGACACAAACTAAACTACTC
Source organism: Limonius californicus (assembly GCA_014611495.1). Classification (NCBI taxonomy): domain Eukaryota; kingdom Metazoa; phylum Arthropoda; class Insecta; order Coleoptera; family Elateridae; genus Limonius; species Limonius californicus. Next base: position 12,419 of record JABXWE010002802.1, on the reverse strand, counting down.
AAAAATGAATAAGGATATTGTAATATAAAGCTTATATGTTGGTGTTTGGCGGCTAATGGTCGTCTGTTATTGATAATTAGAGCAAGCGGCAATGTGTGATGTTAAAAAGAGAAAGCAATCGAATCCAATTGCAATTGTTTAACCGTATTAGTGTCAAGTCGAGTTTGTGTGTTTGTTTGAATAATCTTTCCTGTCTTCTTAAGATCTTTTTTGTTCGTTGTTTTCTTATTCGTGTGTTACATTTGTGTTTTTAATAATAAACAACGATGCAGGGAAACCATTTAACAATAGGACAACGAAATTTAGCCGTTGCTATGCACCAAAGAGGAGACCGTAACGTCGACATTGCTGATATGTTAGGAACCATGTAAAGCGTAATTTCACGTGCCTTTCGTGCCTTTGAGAAACAGGTGCGACTGCAAGAACGCGCCCCTTTTCAATTGCTCGACATCTACAACAAGTGCTCCAGAATGCCACAGAAATAGAGTCTCCGACCAAACTGCGAGAAAGCGATTGTTTGAGGTAGGACTTACCTCTTACCGCCCCTTGAGATGTCCTGCAAGAACTGTGGCTCAACGAAGACACCGGGTGGAATGGTCAAGGCGTTGGCTTCAAGAAGCGGCACTGTGGGATAATATTCTGTTGTCATTGTCTCAGCAATGATAGCCGGCTTCAAAGAGTATATCCTAGTGCCTGACATCGTACCTTACCTCAGTATACCCAAGCAGTCGTTGCCTTAGGTGGTGGTGGTGGTGGTCCTATGATATTGGCTGGAATTTCTTTAGGGTGGCGTACTGACTTCCATATCTTTAATGGTACACTCACGGGCCAACGTTATACCCAAGAGATCATTATGGAACATGTTCTGAACCGTCGCAACGCTGTTGGACAGGAATATTTTATTTTTCTTGACGACAACGCAAGACCGCATCGTGTTCGGGTTGTTTTAGAGATGAGGAAATAAACCATCTTGCTCTTCCTCCGCTATCTCCAGACCTCAACTCCATCGAGCATACATGGGACCTTTTGCAGAGACAGCTGGATCATTATAATCCCAGGCTTACTTACTGTGCAACAGCTGAGGGATGTATTGCCGATACTGTGGCATCAAATTTCACAAGAACATATTGATAATTGCATTGAGAGTATGCCAGCAAGGGGCAGAGCAGTTATTACTTCCAGGGGAGGTGCCACGCGGTATTAGAATTTAATAAATTTAAGTTAAGTGAAAGGAGACAATAACGATTTTCATTATAATATTGTTAAATTTCTTCTTTAAACGTACCTTTGTTGTAATTTTCATGTTCATTACTACAAAGACGTTTCATTTTGTTATTTTGGTAGTTTTTTTTTTATTATAAATGCAATTGGTGTAACCTTTAAGTGTCTCTAAGTGCAGAATACCGCATTTAAAAGTGTTTGCATGGTCGCTGTTTTTTCGTTAGGTGGTTTCAGCTAGATGTGCTTTGATTTTAGTTCCGATTTTACGGTAATACCGCACTAATTTAATATGGTAGATCAAATTAACATTTTTTAAAATATTGTAAAAGAACTCATTTAATAAACGATTTTTATAAAATGTAGTATTACAGAGGACAACGTTCACATCACTGATTAACACTAAACGTTATAATTTTTACAAAAATATTTTTTATAAGCAGTTTCTAAAAATTATTTAACCTCATTGCAATGGGCAAAACATATTTTTGATTACAATCCATCAAAATATAATTTTTCTAACACTTCAAATAACCGAGATATCACGCTGATTCATCGTAGCTGATTAATCCTGTATAACGAGCTCTACACTAAATATAAGGATTTATTAATTTCAGCTCAGAAATGCTTATATAAGTTTACAAATTTTAAATATCTCATAAAAAATTTTTATTTTTTTGTAGAGGTCAGCTGTTTTCGTCGTTAAGCAATAGATTACTATTTATTAATCAATAACCCTGTTTTGCCGTTAGGTGCTTATTAAAAATTTGATTGCTATATTTGAAATTAGAAGAAAGATATTTCAGCTTTTTAAAACCATCTTTGTCTTATTTGCTATTAAGTGAAGGCGACATAGTTTCTACATTAATATCTGCAAAAAGCTGTAACTGTAGTCGATCACAATTGCTGCTATGCAGTTTCCAGTATGACCTGAATTTATATTTCTATTTGAGTTTTCAGTATGACAATCACGTATTGCTACCCACTTAACGGTAAAAATTTAGAAATGTATCTAATACGCGACTATACCATTTTCGTATGTGAGATTTGAAACGATTTACTTTTAAATATAACAATTAGCGATTTATGGGCAACTTCTGTATTATTCCGTTTACATTATCATGAGAGTACTGTATACATTGTAGTAGAATAATTTCTAGCGCTTCAAATACATTTGACAGCCCCTCAGCTCTCGTAAATTATTCACGACAAAATTGTAGAAGTAGATAATAGTAAATTGCCTGTGAATAATCTTAGAGCTACGAAAAAATCGTTAATAATATAACCACATCGTAAAGGTACGTAAAGTTTATGAAAGATTAACACAATTACCTATCAATAAGAATTTAGGCTAAAATGTATGAAGCGATTACTTTCGCGAGATATTCTATAGTTAGTCTTGGTCGTTTCGCCAAGAACTATTTTTCAAAATTATTAATTTTTCGTAAAACCAGTATGAGTGTTGTTATAAGTATAAACCAAATTTTCCAAAAATTGTGGTTGCCAAAATAACATCCCCAAAAAAAAAAACAATTTTGTGGCGTCATCTTAATTTCACTCAGTGCATGCTGAATGTATCGACAAAAATTAGAAATGGAAAACTTTCACTTCCTCACCGTGTTCGTGAAACATGTAAAAAAGTATTAAAGTAAAAGCAATTTTCTAAAACCCGTCGAAGTGATGCGGTTAAGGCCTTTTAGATTGCACTGGCCCACGGTAGTTTGCGTGCGCAATTTAATTTTTCCCTAGGGTGTCATTCGATCCCACACTTTATATCGTTCCAAGTTGTATGGCTGTGGTTCGATTTTTAATTGCAGTAATTTGTTTTTTGTTGAGTTAGGAATACATTAACTGAGGCTTTGATGATACGTTTTGAAAGTATAATTTGCGACCCCTCTCGCTATTTCCGATCAGCTATACATAAGTACAGTTGGGGACAAAAAAAGGGAATCACTAATTTTTTCCTTTGTAAATAAATTTGTTATAGAAGCATAGCTGGCATTTCGTTATTTTATTGTAACAGTTAGTTGTCAATGTCACAATAAATTTATTTCAAAAGTGTGAAAATGCTCAGACATTTAGGATATAAAAAAAGTAAGAGCAATATCTAAACTAGAAGAAGGTTGGTCATTAAAACGCGTTGCTGCTGATTTAAATGTTAGTTATAGCTTCACCTCCAAAATTAAAAAAAGATGGTATCAGCAACACGATTTTGCACGTCGTTTTGGATCTGGACGTCCAAAAGTATCTAGTGAAAAACAGTTGCTGTCTTGGTCAATTATATAACGCAAGCACTCTTTTCCACAGCAGTGGAACCGCGAGAGGAAGCAAATTTTCCAGGTTCGGCAAGAACTGACGTTGTACTTTGTTCCTTGTCTGTTTCTTCTGTTTTGTGTGTTTGGTTTTGAGAAAAATCATGGGATACAGTTTTCCTGATATTTATTTGATATTAGGTGAATGTGGCAGTAATATTAATCGAGCTTCAAATTTATATGCCGAACGTTATGTACACAGGAGACATCCTAATGCTCATGTTATTTAAAGACTAGAGACTTAAGCGAACCAGGAAAATGGAACCTGTGCAGGGAGTTGGCGGAAGACCACGACATGTATTACAACCCGAATTAGAAGAGAACATCTTAGAGGTATTTAAAGACGAACCTCGACAAAGTACCCATTCTGTAGCTCGAAGAGTTGATATTAGCCATACTGCTGTACTTCGAGTGTTACGAGAAAATCTCTTACATCCGTTCTACTTCCAGCAAGTCCATGGGTTGCTTCCTAAAAATGATCCGCGACGGATAGAGTTTTACAGATGGTTATTACGGCAACAAGTAGTCAACTCGATTTTAATTGAAAACATTTTACGGACGTATGAAGCCACATTTACCCGTAACGGAATGTTTAATATGCACAATATGCACCACTGGGCCGATGAAAACCCTCATGTCTTGCACCAAACTAATCACCGGTTTAGATTCAGCGTCAATGTATGGGCTGGAATTATCGGAAATAGACTAATAGGGCAACACATTTTGCGTCGTCGATTAAACGCCGATAATTTTGTGTATTTTTTAAACAACGATTTTCCGGAATTATTGGAGGAAGTACCGTTACTTGTAAGGAGAGACATGTGGCCTCAGTTAGATGGACCTCCAGCCCATTGGGGGCTTCAAACTAGGGATTGGTTAAACTTTCCAGAGCGGTGGATCGGGCGCGATGCTCCGATATCAAGGCCCGCAAGAAGTCCCCACCTAAATGTCCTAGATTTTTTCTTTTGGGGCATTTTAAAAGCTCTTGTTTATGAAGTAGAAATTGAAACCGAAAAACAACTTATTGAACGGATAAATAGCGCAGTTATAGAAATAAAAAATTGTAACATGCTGCAAAATCTAATACCAAACATTATTACTCGGTGTACCAAATGTTTAGAAGTTGCATGTGCTCATTTTGAACAGCTATTGTAACCAAAAAAGGGAGTTAAATTTAAATAAAACGCATTCAATCTTGAGTTGTAAATTATTTCAATAATTTTAGAGGATATCCATGAAAAACATGAACACATACTTGATTAAATTGCAGATTCACAAACATATACGATCAAGGGTAACTAAATGCATGTCTCTTAGCTTTAAATTGTACAGTGTTGCCAAATTAAAAAACCTTCAAGTGCGTATTATTTAAAGACTCTTCGTCTAAGACCAAACTGGTGTTAGAGTTTTTTGCTTGTTTTTCAACGTATAATTGCGTGGTGTAATTACTAGCCGCACGTTTTACTACATCCTGTAGACCCAGAAATCAACGGTTTCAGGAACTTTATATGTTCATGGTTTAAATAATAATGGTCGGTTTTTGGTTAACGTATGGGCTCGGATAAACGCAGAAGATTGAGGCACTTGGTTCAATATAGAAAATCGTCTATTAGGAGCGACTTGCCGAAATATTTTGAATGCCATTATGTTACTAAGCGTTATTCAAAGATTTCCAGAAAACGATTTCATTTGTCAACAGGATAATGGCCCTGTTCACCCATCTAGAATTGTTAAAGACTGGATTCAAGAGAGCGAGGTAAATTTATTGGAATTGCCTTCAAAAATTTCAATCCAATGAAAACATATGGGTCTTTCTTTTAAAAAGAATTCATTCTCGGCAGATTAGACCTAGAAATAGAGGAAAATTATGGAAGGAGATACAGAAAGCGTGGAATCATCTTGATGAAAATTATGTTAGGCATTTGGTGCTATCAATGAATAGAAGATTGCAAATGACGTTAGAAAAAAATGGAGCTGCTACAAAATATTAATGACTTAATTAAATTTATATTTTATGTTGAGTTTGTAGTTCTCTTCAATATATTTTACATTTAATTTTAATGTTTCCACTATTTTAATAAAACTTTTTAAATAATACAATGAAATTGACAATTTTGACCTTTATAATGAGACGCTTCTGAATTTGTAACATTTTTTTAAGTCAGTTGGCCAAGAAAGACATACCCTGTATACAACTAGAAAGATTTCCTTCCGTAAGCAGACTCCGTGAAGCCCCCCCTACTCCTCTGAGCTAAGCTGTAGGCCTTTTTCCACCTATCCTATTGCGGGTCGACGAAAAGTTCGTTTAGGCGCCCAACGTGGGGCACGAAAAATAGAAAGAGGCAGGCACAATTTTGGGGTGTTTTCAAGATGCAGGAAAATTTGCAGCTACAGTCTGGGGTGTTTTCTGGCCCGGAAAAAAATGGTAGACGATGACCTTCGGGAAACTTTGGAACGAAATATTCGCTGCTACGCCCCTGGAGATTAGATTGCTTCCAACGGGGTTCAGACGAGTAAAGAAACACCGCTCCAAGCACACTTCCTCGGGTTTAATCCGTTTGTATACGAATAAATCGAAAGAATAATTACACTGGGTTGTTCTGCGCCAAAGCTAACACTGCTAATATTTATATATAATCCGACTCAGTCGAGATTTTTTTGTCTAACGTAGAAATACGGTACAGTCAAACTCAATCAACAGATGAGCCGCGAAGAAATCCGTTAGCAGAACATACGTCGGTCTGTTTCCAAAGGCTAGCGACTACTAAACTTCCCCCTCGCCGCAAAACATTTACCCAAGCCAAATTCATTCTAGAACAAAATCGACACATGCGATTTCCGAGAAATTCTTAAGATGCAATATCTGTGAGGCTGAGCGTTGCTGACAAAGGAATTCTAGAGAATGTTTTTGGTCGCCGCTATAAACACGTCAAACGTTAAATTCAATTCCGAAAGTGACCTCCCATAAATTTAATTTTTGAAACTAATGAAAATTGTAATCAACATAAAAATGACAATTAAAATATTGCTCTAATCTTGATGGAGCGGCACAATCAGATGAAGATAGGTAACACGAATATTAATAATAGAGTTTTGAAAATGGATAATTCTCGGATTATGTAGTTCTTCAACTGACAGTACATTTCCTAAGAGTATATGTAACTAACACGTAATAATAGTTTTTTAACTGGAGTTGGCTGTGAATGGAGCAACGAAAGTCTTTGCTGTTATTGTCGTACCTTGGGTTCGTTTTAGCGATAGCCAGGATTATCAGATTGGCGTTAAAAAAAAAGTGTTTTTGCGACGGGCGACAATTTAGGCGGGTTGACAGCATCAAAATTGTATATTGGATTATTTCACATTAAAAATTAAGATCAGTCATTTTCTATAACGTATAATAAACTGTCTATACCATTTCGATATACCGCTACTACGGATTATTCGATGCAGCACAAAATCGATGCAATATGTTTCGAATTATGATTTATATACAGTTAACAGTCTGCTTGTGTCTTTCTAAAAATGGTGGTTAGTTTGTATTTAGGGATTGTATTAGTGATTTTATCATTACCGTTAAGTTATGCAGTAGTGGAATAAACTGTCTTATTTAATAATACAGGAACTAAAACCAGAAATAAGGTACATTTTGAAATTTTAAATACGCTCTTACAAATTAATTATTAAATTGCACATTGATCCAAAAGTTCCGTGTTCGAATCCGGCAGAAGTCGATGAAATTGTTTTGTTGGGAAAAAATCTGACAGTGGACCTTCTGTCGAAGCAGGAGTAAAGCCTTAGGCCCCCTGCCACTACGGTGGCTTCCTGAAGACTAACTCGGGCCCGTCTTTAAAGTTTAATAAATTATTTTAATTCGACAGTTGTGTAAATTAACATGTGCGTGGTAGTTCAAAATGAAAAAAAGTTACATAGTACTTGTTAATTAATAAACTTTTTCATCAAACGCTATATATGATGTCCCATAAATTCAGATAAATCGCCTCGTTATTCAGCAATGCATACTGAACACAAAACAACTAAACTATTTATTTTTCGAATGCCAGTTTCTTCACATGAGCTTCTTGAAGTTTGAAATCGAATGCTGCGTATCAAATTGTAGATTTTTGTTCCTAAGATTTTGTTGAAAACATGAGATTTTAATATGAAACCAAGGCAAATTTGAGCAAAGCTGATAGTAATTTCTATTTAATTTGACACTGTTGTTTCGAATTTTACGATTGTCAAATACATGTTTCTGTGCTTTTCTGTAAATTCCGTCTCACTTGCATTAGTGGAATACACATTTGCTAAGTACACTGATATGATCTGGATGCTTGGAGAGGTGGGTGGTAATTGTAATGCTGCGGCAAGGGTATATGCTAAATGCTATCCAAATAGAAGACATCCAAACCATACAGTTATTAAACGAACTGACCAACGACTACGAGAGGGAGGAAGTGTTGGTCTAAAAAGAGGCGGAACTGAAGAAAATGTACGAGATTTAATTGGATGGGAGCCTACGAGAAGCGTACGTAGTATTATTCTCGGATTGTAAACATATCAAAGACGACAGTGCACAGACTGTTCTACACCAACAGCTATCCTTTTTTACGATACTCATAATAATCATGTGTGGGCAGATGATAACCCTCATGCAACTTATGTTCTAAATCATCAATATCGATACAGTGTTTACAGTGTTAATGTTTGGGCAGGTATGGTAAATCATTATTTAATTGGTCCTTTTCTTCTGCTAAATAGTTCTAATGCTGAAAATTTCCTACATTTTCTAAATGAAGACTTCTAACTACTATTGGAAAATGTTCCACTGATAATTAGACAAAATATGTGGTACCAACAACATGGTGTTCCGGCCAATTAAGGAATCATGGTTCGAGATTGGCTTCAAAAACATTTTCCAGGTCGCTAGATTGGTCGTGGGGGTGCTATACCTTGGCAGCCAAAGTCACCTGACCTAACGCCCTTAGATTTTTATTTATATATAGAGCATAGAACATGCATATTACACAGTTGCCAAGTTTCCATTTCTTTTCGTGTTTCGTGTGAAGAAACTAGCCTGCGAAAAATATATATTTTAACTGTTTTATATTTAGTATGCACTGCCGAACAGCGCTATCGCGAGTTATGAAACACCCTGTGTAGGTATTCTGTTACATGAATATGACAAAGAAAAATCTCCAATTTTCTGTAGCTTGTATAACAATTTTATTGTATTGCTCTGTTTTTATTAATGTTCAAGTTTTGAAAACCGGTTTTCATAACAACAAAATAGAGGTTCTCTCTAGGTTCTCCTAACGATAATTTTAATCGTGAAATAAGACAGGTATACATTTTATTTCTTATTAACGTAAACTCAATATATGGTAGAAGACCGTTTATAAGGGGACCGAGTAGTTGTGAAACTACATATAAATATTTCAGTGTTTAATGTTATTATATGTATATGTTTTGAAAATAGGTTTTAATGCTAGCGTATAGTAACATTAAACGTAGAATAAAATCTAAATAATCTCCTGTTTTAACCGACATTCAAGTTCTTAATATCCCTTTTAATACTAACAAAGGGATTCCCCTAATTATAAAACATAAATATAACTTGTACGGGATTTTGTGTTTTTATATTATTCCAATTATTGAAATTTTACAAAATATTTACTTTAAAGACATTGACTTTAAATATTAACAAAAATTCGGTTGGTGCCAACAAAGAGGTTACCCCAGTTAGTTGCTAAACAAAATATATTAAAAATAAAATTCTAACCACTATCTTCGAATAATTGGCCATAAAATGAAATATACGATATATATGTTATGTTTATTAATGCCCAAGTTATGGAATTTAGTTTAAATGTTTAAAAGTTATTTTAACAAAGGAGATTCCTCGAATAGTCATGAAACGGAATATAAATATTAATCTGTTTAATATTTTATAAATGTTTTGGAATTTGCTGTAATATTTAATTTTAATCAACAATGACGATTCATATTCAGTTTAAATGTTAACAGAAGGAATTACCCGATTAGTCGTAGCTGTGTTGAAGTGTTAACAAGTGGAAGAGAAGACAAAGTTCTATTTGCTTTCCTAAAACAATGCTCACCCTCATGCCGCAGCAAGAACAATTGAAACCTTAAACAAATTTCAGTGCTTTTTATGTATAAATTCCTATTTAAATTTGAACAGTCCTCGTACTTTTGAAAATATTGACAGTACATAAACTTTAAAGGGGAATTCCAAAGTGTTTACATTACATAAAAAAGGTACACATTTGTTCACACGCATCCAATATAAGATATTTAATGTTTGTAGTAACACAAAATCACGTACTAGTTATATAAAATCGAATGCTCTTGCATTTCTTGCAAGGCTAAAAGTAGCCGTGACTCTCTACATACGCAGAATTAATTCAGAATTTATAATTCATGCGACTTCATGAATGAGTAATGTAAAATTCCACGTGCTTTAAAAACCCTTCTTCAGCGGCGCACAAAAACGCCATTACTTTCCTGAAAAAAAAAATCAATTTCTTATCCTTTAATTTACGTCGTAGCAGGTTATTAGATGTTCATCTTGATAGCGATTTCTGTCCATTAGAAAGGATGTTGATTTTACTCCCCTGCGTTCCCACGCCAAAATATTGATCGCTGATAGCTCTCTCTGGTCATTTGGTGACGTCACAGCGGTCGAATCGACCATTTCTCCCTTTTCTCGCGAGCTTGCAACCCCCAGATCGAATTTGAGCGCGCTCGAGCTGGCTAATGACGCTTTTTGGGCGTTTGCGGTTCCTTTTTGAGTTGTGCCTGAAATTTTCCGTTTTTACCCTTATGTCGATGCGAATAACATGGAAACTGTGATTTAAATGGTGAGTCTCTTTTTGAAAATCTTTTCGAAAAACACAAATATGTAGGTATAATTTTATTTAAATACACAAAATAGAATTTGAAATCAAACTGATATTAATACAGCTTTTTTTTTTATAAAACTTAAAGTAAACGTGCGATGTATTGGTTTCTTTGAGCTGAGACATGATGAGGCATTTTGCAAAATATATGAGATCAATTCAGTTTTACCTGCAAACGTTGTATTACGTTACAGATAATTTTAAATTGAACGCGATACTCATGGATCAATTTTCTCATATTTTAAGTAATACTTTTTGCAATGGCATCTTTGTCATAATGTTCTAAAGTCTCATAATCACAATACTGATGTGTTCTGAGAAAATCTTTTTTTTTAATTAGTGAGTTAATTCCACTTCTTTTTAGCTACGAATTCAGCAATGTCTGTTACTTTAGTCTTTTTTCTAATTGTTTCATTTTTGACTCTATTTTGTAACCGTATCCCCAGTATGGATCTTTCCATTTTCCTCTGGGCCACCCTTAATTTTTCCATGTAATCTTCTGTGAACGTCCACGTTTCGGCTGCATATGTCAAGGTTGGTAAAATGCATTGATTAAATACTTGTGTCTTCAGATGTTGCGGAAAATCTGATTTAAATACCTGCCGAAGGTTACCATATCCTAGTCTTATTCTCCTTAGTATCTCATCTTGTTGGCAATGTTTTGTAAATGATATTTTCTGTCCCAGGTATATATATTCCTCAGCTAATTCAGTAACCTCGCCGTTTTCTAGTTGGATTGGTGTAGCTGTTCCCGTGTTACTCATAATTTTAGTTTTTGGTATATTCGCGATAAGTCCACATTGTTGAGCTGCTGTTTTTAACTCAGTGACTAGTTTGTGTAGGTAGGTGAATATGTAGCTAAAAAGAAGTGGCAAGGGGCAGGACACCTTATGCGAACAACGGATGATAGATGGACAAAAAATGTGACGGAATGGAGGCCAAGAGTGGGAAAGCGTGATCGAGGTAGGCCTAAGACAAGATGGAAACACGACATTCAAAAGATTGCTAAAACACACTGGATGAGCAAAACACTAGACAGAAGCGGATGGAAGATTCTTGGAGAAGCATATATCCAAAGATGGAGTTTATAAATGCTGACAATGATGATGAAGTTAATTCAGCAAGGACTTTGCTACGTAGTACTAGTCAGTGCAGTTTAAGCACTAGTGGGATTAATAACGCCCGTCATAATTAAATCGTAATCACTGTCTTCAAGTTCAGATAGTAGAATAATCTTGAGGTAATTTTCTCTTTAAGCGTTTATGAATATTTCTTCTGCCAACTGGGGGTACGGCTGAGTCGCCAGGCAAAATTCTAGTTTTTCATGATAACCAACGGGCATTTAATATAATCCTGAGCTCTTTGTTTTGAATAAGTTGAATTTTGTTCATTTGCGTGTCGCTGAAATACATCAAACTGGGCACCTGTAAGTTAACATGGGTCGAATAATGGTAGTGTATATGGGTGTACCACATTCAATTTTTAAGGGAGATTTTTTATTTAGTAGTAGATATAATTTTACCAGCCTTACATGAGCCTGGTTAACTTTTTTATTAATATGATGTCCCCACGTTAGCCTCCTGTCAAAGTACACTCCAAGATATTTAACAACACTATCGACACTATTTCAAGGGATGATTTGGTCGTTGATCCGGAAGTTGTGAACGTTTTGTAATCTGCGAAGTGTAAAGATTTTAGGCATGGATTTTAGTGGGTTGAGTTGGAGATTCCACTTGTTGAACCATTGGGTGATAATATCTACACTTAGTTGAATTTCGTTAATTGTGGTATCTATGTTTACGTTTTAGCTTAGTATAGCTGTGTCATCGGCAAACATTGCAAGCGTAGTGTTTGGTGGTTCAGGTATGACATAATAGTATATTATTATACGAGTTTCATAACGGGCTTATTGTAGCACGCGTGGGTTTGGGGCACGACGAGCGTAGCGAGGAGTGCTCCAATGGAACAAGTG
>JABXWE010002801.1:0-11360 GCA_014611495.1 Limonius californicus | reverse complement strand
AACACGATATCGCTTATTCCCAATACGAAGATCTTCAGAAACGCCACGAAGATGATAGAAAACTTGTCGAAAAAGCTTGGGAACGTGCTCGTTCCAAGAACGCTGGGATTGGGGAAAAGGCCGCAGCAGTAGCTATAACTGGAATTATGAAAGGAAAAACCAAGCTCGGAATGGGTGGACACCGTAAAAGGAGGAGGCAAACCGGCAAAAAGCGTTTAGGTGGAACTATCAGCTTTGCGGGAGCAGTTACTCGAGCTCGAAACCGACTAAAGGGTAATAAGGGATATACCTTAATGAAAGCGGCCAAAATGGCTCTCACTTTCATTAAGAAAAAGAAAATCAACCAACCAAGAAGTAGAATCATCAAAATCCCCAAAAGTGGCGGTATTTTACCGCTTATACCGATATTTGCCGCTTTAAGCGCTCTCGGATCCCTAGGAGGTGGTGCTGCGGCTGTTGCCAAGGCGGTTGGCGATGCTAAAGCGGCAGCTAAAGATCTGAAAGAAAAGGAACGACATAACAAGGCTATGGAAGCAGTTGCTCTTGGGCAAAGATTATATTTGAAGCGCTATAAAAAAGGTTTTGGATTATTTTTGAACCCGTATGAACCAAAAAACTAAATGTGAAGCTACCGCGACGTGCGTTAACGAACGTTGATTTATTGAAATATGTCAAGATATTAAACATTCCCAATTTTCAAGGGGTTTTCACGCACTGGACTGCTTACATCAAACGGGGCTTTAACGTATCATACTTTGATGCAATTGGAAATTTGAAATCCCCCCTTGAATTAATAAAATATTTTCGCAGCGACGGTGGCAGAAATAACATGACATACAACTTTGACCGTTATCAAACGTTAACTTCCAACAATTGCGGTCATTTATGCTTACAATTTTTATATACCTATGCAAGGTAACTGTATTTGCAGTGTGCATTTGACTCTTGAATATATCGTTTCGTAATGTCTACCATTTTTACATTTGCCAGTGATAAGTCAGTTTTAACTACAGATTTCAATCCGCCAATTTTCTTGGATGACGAACACGACTATGTTCTGGGCTTACTCAGCTTTGAGACGTATCATACTATAGCAAATGTGACTAAAGGTGTTAATGATGGTTTTAAAATTACCCAACTGAAAGATGAAATTGTGCTGCTGCAGGGTTCATATGAAATTAATCAGATCGATGAGTACATACGGAATCAATTGAAGGGGTCTGGAGTGAGCGCTGCAATTGAAGGAAATAATAGCACAATGCACACAATCATTAAAACATCTAGCGAGATTGACTTCACCACCCCAAACACCATAGGCGCGTTACTAGGATTCGACAAAATAAAAATTCAACCAAATAAATCGATAGAATCTCAACATATTGCGAGGATAATGAAAATTAATTCAATCTTAATACATTGCAATATATCTGTGGGTTCTTACAAGAATGGTAAACCAGGGCATATAATTCATCAATTCTTTCCTACTGTACCGCCTGGCTACAAAATCGTTGAAACTCCGAATCCGGTTATCTTCCGATTAGCACAAAAACAATTACCGGTATAACAATTCAAATACTCGATCAAGACGACGAACCCTCAGTTTCAGTTCTGAAACCATAACGGTCAGTTTGCATTTGAAGGTGTAATGGGGTTCCGATTCAACCCATACTATCGTCATTACCTAGATATGCCAACATTGGTTGATGACACCCGGTTGACACGTGGCAGATATATTAAGAAGTAGAGCAAGTGTTCCAAGGTCAGTAAGAGGTTGGCAGCCGATCAGTTGACAAAGAAGAATAAAGCATTCCTCACATAGGCTTTCAATTGTTACAATGAGTATTTTGAATGTCGGTGAAAACGTTCTTGTTGATAATTCCATTGTTAGCAATCAAATACACACCCACCAACCATACACTAATCGCTTTGAAAATAATGACGAAATTCGTATTCCGATTCAGGAAGATATGTCCACTCTTCCCGGCTTAAGCCACATATACATTGAAGGAACCCTAAAAAAAAGATCTGGAGAACCTACAACAGTTAAATTTATAAATAATGGTGTGGCACATCTGTTTAGTGAAATCCGATATGAAATGAATGGCGTTGTTATTGATTCCGTAACTAAACCAGGCATAACATCCACTATGAAAGGTTACGTTTCCTACACCTCCAATGATGTGAAAAAACTGCAAAATGCTGGATGGCGTCCCACCGACAAGAGCGATATAGTCGATGCAGCTGGCAACTTCAATGTCTGCATCCCTCTTCGTTGTTGGGGTTCGCTTAAGATTACGGGAAGGTTATACTTAATATCAGGCAAGAATTGGTCTTAATTCGAAGCAATACAGACATTGATGCTTTGTTTGGCGTAGTTCAAGATGACGGCAAAGTTACGATTAACAAAATTTATTGGAAAGTACCCCATATTACTGCAGGTCTTGCACAAGAATTATCTTTAACGAAATATATAGATAAAAATATCGATACCCAAGTGGCGTTTAGAAGTTGGGCGCTTCACATTATCTCGGGTGTAAATGAAAATACTCGTCATTCCCACGCTATTGCAATCAGTACGAAATTGCAAACTCCGCGACAAGTTATCCTGGGTTTTCAAACAGGCCGTTCCGGAAAACTAAATAAAATTATGAGCGAATTTGATCATTGCAGTATTCAAAATGTTAGGATCTATCTAAACACCGAAAGATACCCCTACGATAATTTGAATCTCGATTTCACGCATAATCATTGTGCAACTCTCTACGAAATGTATTCACACTTCCAATCTACATACTACAACAAACATGATGAACCTCTGCTTTCTCTAGCAGAGTAAGCAACAAGCGCCTCTCATCGTTGTGGACTGCTTAAATCAAAAGGATTACATACAGACAAATGGTATTTAGATTAGAATTTGAAACTGCCAACAACGTTGAGCCCGATACAACTACGTATTGCTTAGTTTTGCATGACAAGGTGTTTACCTATAACGCTCTAACTAAAGCGGTTAAGCAACTGTAACCTGGAACTGCTTAGTTTACTCGTTGCCGCAAACGAACCAACACCTACAGCCTCATACCTTCAAACAAACTGTTACCTATGTTTGTCATAGTAGATGTGCAATGCTTCAAGATTGGTAAAAATACATTTTCACCTAAAGAATTGGCTGCATACGATGGAAGCACTATTTCCCACTACATCTTCCCATTTTCTACATTACCGGAAGATTTACAGAAGCAAGCGAACTGGTTAATGCATAATCATCATTGCAATAACTAGGATGATGGATTCGTGCCTGGCCACCTATTTCCGAAAATCCTGCAACGACTTGTACGAGATGCCGATGTGGTGTACGTAAAGGGTTGCGAAAAGGCAAACTTCTTACGAAGTTATACTAACAAACACATCATTGAGATTGAGGAACATCCAGCTCTGTCTACATCTAAACCATATTGCATGCACCACTTGAAATCCCAATGTTACTGCGCTTTATCAAATGTGTATCATTTACATCAACACTATGTAATGCACTAATTTTGCAAATAAAACCTTTTTTTATTTACTTGTTTCATTTAATTAAAATGTTTATTTAGTTGAAAAAATATTTATTGATTACATACATACTATTACAAAATGCAGCTTAAAGATAAATATGAGCTTCACTTAATTAATTAACAATTATACTGTCATAAAAAGCGTTCAAAAAAATATATATATTGTTATGATAAATATATGAGTAGGCCATGGAGGTACCAATGCTGCACAGCAAGCAAGTATAAGAGCATACTTTATCTATGCATCTCTTTACTAGATAATTATGTATTTATAAATTTGTTAAATGTTTGTCTTATTGGAGGTGGCATTGGAAATCATTAGAATCGTATTAAGAACGTGAACGTATAACACGTGATAAGAAAGTGAACTCCAATAGGGTAAATATTATAAATTTGAGGGTTGTTAGGGATATAGATAAACAAGGGTTGGAAAAAAATTTATTCAAGTTTTAATATTTGAATCGAGCGGAGGTGTGATCGGGCTTCACCCAGAAAATCACACCCGAGCAAACAAATTAATTTAAATTTACGTACAAAGATTCATGTTTGGCAATTAACGTTTTGGTAAATGTAATATTTGTGTAATTATATGAAGTTATGGAATTGGTTGTTTTATTGAAGTAAATGAGAATATTCTGAAGAATAGAAACATAAAGGAAGCCACGAAACCCTGAGATAAGAAGTAAAAGCCGAGGTATTTTAGCAAGGTGTGAGAACTTTGATTTACAAGTTGCAAATCACTAGTACAATTTACCAAAAGGGACCGGTATATAGCGATATATACAATAACAAAACCTAAAATGCGGTGCTCTAAAACGGAAAATCAACGCTACCTTGGTCCGGCTCTGGAATGTAGGTGATTAGGTGATGTAGGTGAATATTTGAAAAAATTTTCTTTAAATGATATTTCATCAGGCTAACCGAGGATTCCCACAACCCACCGAAATGGGGAGATCTAGGTGGAATAAAATGCCAAACTATCTTATTTTCTAACAAATAATCTTCGAATTCAAATCTCTTTATCTGATTTACAACATCTGACAATGTCTTATCTGCGCCTACAAAATTGGTGGCGTTATCTGAATATACCTGATAACACAGACCACATCGCGATATAAATCTTTTAAAAACATTTAGAAAACCATCAGTAGTTAGCTCACTTACAAGTTCGAAATGCACGGCCTTAGACGATAAACAAATGAAAACTACTATGTAAGTCTTAACTAATGTTCTGTTTCGAATTTTACCATTTTTAATTAAATAAGGACCAGCATAATCCACATCGATTATTGAAAACGGACGAGAGGGTGTTGCTCGGGTTGCTGGTAAATCACCTATTTTGTGTGGAATATTATAGGGAGACGTACGAAAGCACGTAATACATTTACGTAACACACTTCTTACTGTACGTCGACCACTCAGGGACCAATAATTTAGTCGAATATTTGATAAACTGGGCTGGAATTCCGGCCTGCAAATATTTGTGATGTTCACGCCTTATCAAGAGGGTCGCAAAGTGATGTTTTGACGGGAGAACTATTGGATGTTTATTATCAAAACTTACACGGAATGTTTCTATCTACCACCCACTCGAATTATTTCGAATTATTCTAAAAACGGATCAAGTGGAATCAATTTGCTCTTTCTTGAATCTGAACAGTTATTTTTTAAAGTACCTATCTCAGCTGGAAAGGCTTGAGATTGAACTAATTTCATAATTGCACGCGTGCCTTTTTCAATTTCAGTTATCGAAAGACTGACTAGATTTCTATCCTTTAATGACAACCTTGAGTTATTTACAAATCGAAACAAATAAGTAACAATGTTTAAAATGTTGAAAATTTTAAAATTATATTATTTTGAAAGTCTGTACATGTTAGAAAAACGTTTGACCTGATTTCTGGGATATCGTGAATGTCAGAATTGACTACCAAAGGCCAATACACTTTATCAAGGGATAACAATGAAGGACCATTAACCAATCGGACATATTGTGAAGTTCATTGGTAGTCACATCCCTGGATATATAATCTACTGGGTTGTGCTCCGTTGGAACATATCTCCATTGAGACGGTTTAGAAAATTTTTGAATTTTTGCGAACCCGATTTGAAACGAATGTTTTCAATTTGCTAAGATCTGCTGGAACCCACGCCAAGACGATCTTGGAATGGCGCCAAAAACAAATGTTGTTAATCTTAATCTTTAATGAATCAATAACCGTTTTACACAGTTTTGTTGAAAGCATGGCACCACATAAATCTAATCTTGGTATAATTATGGTTTTATTAGCGCTACACGCGATTTTGCGCGTACTAATCTGATAAGAATCTGCCCTGTGGAATCCTTGGTACGAATATACACACATGAGCAATAAGATGCTTGTGAAGCATCGGAGAAATAATGTAGATCGATTTCAATAGCGTTTGGTAAAAGAATATGTCTTGAAATGTGAATGTTGTTCAATGCATCAATATTATCAAAAGATTGAACCCAACAACGACGTAAAGGTTCTGGAATTTCCTCATGCCAGCCTATATTAGCTTGCCATAATTTCTGTAGGATGATTTTGACTTTAATAACAACTGGACCTACGAGGCCTAAAGGGTCAACAATTTGACTGATGACAGAAAGAATAGTCCGTTTTGTAACTACTCTAGGTTTGTCTAAATTTGTAATGCATTGAAACCTGTCTTCAGACGAATTCCAAAGGATGCCTAATGTTTTAGAACTTTGACAATCCTTTATAACAAACTGCGCACTTGAATGATCGGTACCTTTGAGATGATTTAAAACTTGTGGATGGTTTGAAGTTAATCGCCTTAAATTAATGCCGGCTATATTCAAAATTCGATTTAAATACTTAATGAAATTGCCGACTCTGCGTCATTTGCACCAGACAAAAGATCATGCATGTAAAAGTCCTGTATAATGGAATTACAAGAGTTTGGAAAGACTGACATATTTTCCAAGCTAATTGTTTCAGACATCTTGTAGCTAAAAACGATGCCGCTTAGCAATAGTGAAAATTTCAGTACCCCAATTTGGAGTATAACCTTTATCAAAAGCTTCTCGATGGTTACTTATTCTCACGTAATCGTTAATTTTAAATTTCTGTTTTTCGGGTCAATCCTTTTTACGTAATTGTATGCAGTTCGCAGAATAGTATTTGCATTTTTCCTATTAACGTCCACCGGTTTGAATCCAGTTGTGCGATGCTTCGTTGCATTGTAGCGTTGAACGACTTTTACTTCAAATGCCATAAGCACCTTGGAATTTTTTATTGTGCTCTGAATACTAATTTGATCACCTGTATTCAATGTCCAACCGATCAATGATGATTTATCAATAGCATTATTATTTATATATATTGTAGTATTTGAGGGAGTCAACTTAAAAGACATAATATTTGCTGTTGGTAATGTAAACTTATATTGAAAATTTTCACTGTTAATAATTCGATAATAGCCGTCTTTATCTGCACCTAAAGCTACGATATAAATCATTGTATAGTAATTAAGGTTTGTTACGTCTTCCACCAAACATAATCTGTAGTGACCTGTATGGTGACCATGGAAATGTCTACCGAATTTGTCGAGGATCATATTGATGTTCACTTTAATAACATTCAACAGTTTGTGGGGTATGTTGGAATGTGTCTTCTTTTATTTAATGATTTTGGCTTGTCGGAATTCGGCTATAATATAAATAATCTCATTTGTGTGTCCAGTATGACCTGCCGATTTTGAACCCATTAAAATTCTTAGCCGATCCACTAAGTTGTTAGGATCTTTCCAACGAATAAATTCCAGCTTTTTGTTGTTTAATTCCATCATTTGCATTCCAAAACCTGTCCTGGACCTAGTTCTTGGTCTAACATTAGGCTTATCTGGAAGTACGAGTTTTTTCACAACATTTTTATATTTACGTTTTGCAGTTCCCTGTATTTGTTGTTCGGGATCATAATTTCTATGTGCAGCGTTAGTTTGTTTCAAAATATCTTTGTAATCTTTTCTATATCTTTCCTTTACTCCAGTTGGACTTTCTTTGAATAAAAGTTCGTATAATCCGGGTGTACCCTCATATTAATAAGCATCACCCCTAGGAAGCTTTAAGCTGCGTAGTCACTTGAGCATTTTTGCCCGCACGAACGGTTTGCGTGCAAAAATGATCATATGAGTACCGGCAGAACAGGCATGCGCGCAAGGTCTGAGCACGCACGCACACGCTCCATCGGTTGTCGGTCTCGGGAAACACCTCAAGGAAGGAATTTTGCGCGCACGTGTTGCTCAGTTTGGACGAGATTTTTAATTGCGGTTGGTTCATAATTTGTGTGTGTGAAGAACAGCCATTTCTTCATGGAATGGAATAATGAACTAGCATTAAACTTGATCGACGAGTATGAAAAGCATCCCATTCACTGGAACAGAGTTTCTAAATTTTGTATCCATCTTCTTTATTTTAGGACCAATAGCATTAATTAAAAATCGAAAGTTCTGAGATGACATGCGAACGAAATTATGAAAGTGACCATTGGTTTCTTGTAACTTCATGTCTGATCATAAATTTGATCCATTATACAACTGCCGGCTACGATATAGCTGTGTAATTCACCATCGGTTGGTTTGCTTTTTATTTTCTTCGTTTTTAATACAGTGCATTACAATAAATGCTGCACTTGTAATTGTTGCATTTCCTCGAGACATTTCTCCTCATCAAATCACACACATACAGCAAAAGTTATTAAGCACAACTGGAGCGGATATTTGCGCGTACAAACATAAACGTAAAAAAAATTATGTATAGGTTTTTAATTTTTCGCGAACGAACGTGTGTGCGCGCAAACCGTTCGTGCGGGAAAAATGCTCAAGTGAATACGCAGCTTTATAACTATATTTTCACCTTTAAAGTCTAGCTGTGAATCGCCTATTAAGAATTTATCTAATGTAGGATCAAAACGTACGCCGTATGTATGATCAAAGCTTTTTGTTGTCCCATTAAATAATTGTTCTACATATGTTCTAGCTAATCCTTCATACTGATCTAGATATTCTAAAAATTCTGGAGTTGTCCCTGAACGGGACAGTTCTTCCCTTAATTCTTCTAGTATGGGGAGCTGTTCATCTGTTTCAGCAATTACTTCTGTATCCAGGAAACTAGGTTCTTCTTGTGCCGCATTCTGTACTGAGCTGTGTGCTATCGGACTTTTAGGAAAAAGCCTACGTTTGACTGGTGTTAAATTCCGCAAATATTTTGAAGTGTCTGTAATAGGCGTTTGTTTTGGTGATTGCTTTACTTCCGGGGGTTCCACTTTAAGTTGTAAGCTTTCGTCTTTCAACCTAGAAATCAGTTCTTGAAGAGGTTGTGCGATAGGCTTTAAGTTTTTACTGAGCTGCATTTCTGACTGTACAGCATCGGCTTTAATACTCTCAAACTTTCTTTTTATTGCTTTTCTGGATTTAATCAACTCCTCCACCAAGCGCTTGTCCATGGTGACTATGCTGACCATTTAGTAACTTCCCTATTTATATACTATTAAAATAATCAAACCCCTTTCTATAACGTCCCGAATTTACTTCGCTATCTTTATATATCACCACAAATCCGTATTGATCCTCCCAACAACGACAATACAATCTCTTAAACAGTTCGAAGGTCATGTCAACGTTCACGTGATCATCATATATATGTTTTAGATTAGTAACGTCAAATACTTTAATATATTAATACAGGAAACTCATATAAGTTTAGCATGATCAAATGTGGGACATTGATAGTGGCGTCATCTAAGCAGTTCGGTGGGCAAGTTTCAGTAAATTTGGATAATAAATTTACAGATTACAGATTGTTTTAAATTCATGTTAATAAATAAAAACAGATAGAAGCAATCATTATTTTGATGACGTCCGAAACAATAATGGTCTCTAATAACGCTTTGATTGTCGCATACAACATCATCGAAAATAATAACAGAGTTTGGTTTTACTTCTTCCGGCGATACAATTTCCGAATGTTCTCCATATTCCTAATCCTCTTACAGGTTTTAAAAGTTGTCTAAGATACTGGTATTTCGGTTGATATAAGGACTTGGAATATAAATAAACGTTTTCAAATCGTAGACCGTTGGGTTCTTCTAGCAAGCTAATAATCACATTTGTTTTACCGCTGCCGGACCCTCCTACAATAAGACTCCGCTTACGGCCACCAAGTAAAGTTCCATGTTTTCGATACTGGTTTGTGTCAAGCTTCTTGTCATGATTTTTTATTGGTAGACTCTTCTTTTGAGATGTGACCTCATCCATGATGTCACTGAAGCGGTATATAAATTTGATGGTATTTAGAATAAGTTATCACTCGTTACGGGATAGTTGTCATCGCTAGTTTATAATTCCGCGCAAATTTATTAAAAAGTTCAGTCTTCGAAGGAGATCGTCACGAAAGGGTGCTGGGTTGATCAACACGTTGATCATTAAATTACCGGTTGAGCTACATTTACCTGGCTACCAGTTTTGTGGCCCGGGAACACGGTTGAGTAAACGACTTGCTAGGGGTGATAAAGGAATCAACCCATTGGGCGAAGCTTGTAAAGATCACGATATTAGTTACGCTGCCTCCAATAATATTGACAAGCGCCGTAGAGCTGACAATATATTGGCAGAAAAGGCGTGGGGGCGATTTAAATCAAAGGATGCCAAGTTTGGGGAGAAATCAGCTGCTTTAACTATAATGGGCATCATAAAGGGAAAACTAAACTAGGCATGGATGCAAGAAGGCGTCGCAGAAAGGTTTCCCCTAAAACCATTAGTTTTAAGAGGGTTGTGGGTGTGGTCCGAAAACGTATAGGAGGTACTTTACTATCTACTTTGTTGAATACTGCGAAGATTGCACTAAATTCACTTAGAAAACGCAAAATTGCTCCACCGAAACAAAGGGTGATTCCCATTCCTAAAACGGGAGGGATTTTATCCCTCATTCCAATATTTGCAGCATTAGGAGCCCTAGGATCTTTAGCTGGAGGAGCTGCAGGCGTCGCAAAAGCTTAGCGATTCCAATGCGTCGAAGAAGACTTTGCAAGAAACAGAAAGACATAATCGAGCTATGGAAGCGACTGCTGTGTTGAAAAAGGCTTGTACCTAAAACCCTACATGAAGGGTCTAGGATTGTATTTGAAACCTTATCCAAAAAACTTCCCATAAAGCTACCTCACCGAGCATTAACAAATATCGATTTAATGCGTTACGCCCGAAAATTAAAAATCCCTAATTTCAGGGGTGTCTATATGCGTGACAATCTACCTTCAAAAATATATCATAGAGAATGTGGTATCATAAATCTGGATGACAATGTATGACCAGGTACACATTGGACTGCATATGTGAAGGTTCATAATACAATTGTTTATTTCGATAGTATAGGCCAACTAAAGCCTCCTCCAGAACGAATACACTGCTTTCGAAGTGACGGTAGCGGGAATAAAATTACGTATAACTTCGATAGACTTCAGAAGTTAAATTCTTACAACTGTGGACATCTAGTACTACAATTCTTATACACTGTGTCTATAAAGTAACACCCCCCCCAACTAATTTTTGAACGACTTGATATTTTACCACAAAATTTGGTGTGCTTTAATGGGAAATTAAATACTATTTTTTAGCCCATGATTCAATTTTCTGTCATTTAAAATGGCGGCTGGGCGCCATTTTGAATTTTTATTTTAAATAGAAAGGGGGGTCGAGTGACACCTCATTTGAAAGGTCTTTTAATTCTGCGTCTGATCCTAGAGTTTCAAAGAAAAATATTCAGCC